>APFE031057712.1:24844-58707 GCA_000404065.3 Pinus taeda | reverse complement strand
TCTTGGCATTGAAGTAACCCAACATCCAAAATCCATATTTCTTTCTCAAAAGAAATACATTGGAGATTTGTTAAACAACTTTGGCATGACAGAGTGCAATCCTCTTTCTACTCCAATGGAACAAAACTTAAAGCTCACATCTATTGAAGGAAAGGAATTTGAGGATGCAACAAAGTACAGACAACTTGTAGGAAGTCTCATCTACCTCACTACTACCAGACCAGACATTTCATTTGCTTTTGGAATCCTCTCCAGGGTTATGCAAAAGACTTGTGAGGGACATTGGTCTGCTGCAAAAAGAGTTCTAAGGTACTTGAAGGGAACTCAAGACCTTGGAATCAAGTATACGCAGGTGGACGACTTCAGCTTGATTGGATACTCTGATTCAGACTTCGATGGAGACAAAGAAACTGGAGTATCTACTTCAGGATATGCTATGAGTCTTGGATCAGGAGCTGTCTCTTGGAGATCACGCAAACAATCAGTTCCAGAAAATTCCACAACAGAAGCAGAATACGTGGCAGCAGCTGAAGAAACGAAAGAAATTGTGTGGCTCAGGAAAATTCTTGAAGATTTGCAGGTAAAACAAGTACAATCAACTCCACTCATGATTGACAACACCTCTGCAATAAAGTTGGCCAAGAACGCAAAGTTCCATGATCGTACAAAGCACATCAATACTAAATATCATATGATCCGACATCATGTTGAGGCCAAAACTATCCATCTCCGTAATTGTTCCATAAATGAGCAAATTGCAGACATCTTCACCAAAGCGCTTGGAAGAGAAAAGTTTGAAATATTCAGAACGATGCTTGGACTCACCAACATCCCTTCAGATTAAGGGGGGGAATGTTGACACCTAATCCTCAGCGATTAGGAGAATTTGAATGTGAACAGTCATCAAGAAGATGAACTGAGCGGTCACATTCATGTATATAACAAATAGCTACCTAATGGAATAAACGAATCAGTTTTTCTGGAGTTACTCCTGGCCTGACAAGGATGAAGTTTCTTGTGCTGCTATGAGTAATACTGAACATGCTTGTGCTATGTGAGAAAGGTCAAAGGTTCATGTGTAGATAATGAAGGTTGAGTGTTGAGTGTGTGTTGTGGAAGAGAAAGAGGTCGAGAGTTGATCTCATGTAGTTGAAGAGAAGAGAGCAGAGAGGACTACGTGGCTTGATTGAGCTGACGAGTGATGTGAGTGAAAGAATGTGTTGCTGCAGATCATGTAGAGGGTCGAGAACATTAGAGTGTTGCGAGGAGCTGTGAGGAGTGACTGTTTTTGAGAAGATCAGTGTGCTACTGAAAAGCAAGCAAAGGTGTAGAGAGTGTTGTGTGGGCCAATGGTTGTGAAGAATAGAGTTGATATCAAGCAGAGTGGTTTCCAAATTACAGAGAACATTCAATTCCTATTTGAGTTTGGGTTTATGCCTACATAGAGGAAGTTGGTGCTTCCATCTCTACTGGGTGCTTGAGAAGGCTTGGAGGTTGGTGCCTCTTGCAAGTTGGTGCTTTCATAAATCCAAGGAGCTGCAAGTTGGTGTTTGCAACAAATCTGTGAAGTTGGTGCTTCACACGGTGCTTCTAGTAAGCTGGACAAGGATCTACAAAAAGAGGGAGTTGGTTCTTCCTGGTAGTGGTCGGTAGCAAACAAACAAAGTGAATTGGTGCTTCTTGTGAGTGGGTACTCAGAAAACAGATTGATACAATATAGTAGGTGCTCTTATTTTACATCAATAACAAAAACAATCTTTGGTGGTTTTTTCCCGAAAGGGTTTCCATGTAAAAACTTGTGTTTTATGTGTATGATGCTCATGGTGTGTATGTGTGTATGTTGATTTCATGTTGTTGTCATATTACATGTTGATGTTGATAATATGGATGGTTGCAAGTTTGAATAAGAAAATCAATTTGGCATAAAAAGTTTAAAATTATTCTTAATACAGATTCACCCCCCCTCTCAGTATTATCATTGTTTCCAACAATTGGTATCAGAGCCGAGTTCCTTCAGGAATAACTTAATTGCTAGAAGGTAGATCAAAGGGAAACAATGTCTAATCAAGTTTGGCTAAGAACAGAAGGAGTTCCTTTTTTAAATGGATTAGACTATGAACTTTGGAAGGTCATAATGGTAGCGTATTTAATGGCCTTGGATGTTGATACATGGCTGTCTGTATTGAATGGAGAAACGAATGAGCAGAATGAAGGAGCCCAAGAGATTATCATGAAAGGGCTATCTAAGTCGTAAGTTGATAAAGTGAGGCATTGTGAGTCGGCAAAGGAAGTGTTGGACATACTGCAATGTCTATATGGTGGAGATAGCCATGTGGATCAAGAAAAGGCTGAGGAGCCCTACTGCTTTAGCAATGAACCAGAACATTGAGAAGTTGCTACCCATCACACTCTTGTTGATGATGAAGAAGCCTCAAAAGAGAGACCGTGCTGCTCAGAAGGTATGATATTGCTTTGTGATAAATGGAAAGAAATAGGTCATTCATTATATAGATGTTCATGTGAATCACTTAAAGATAGAGAGAGCCATGTATCTAGTAGTTTTAATGAAGATAAATCCATTTTAATAGCAATAGAAAATAAGGGATCCTCCGAAGGAGAAGAGAGTATATCTCGTGAAGAAAATAATGGTATCACTGGAAGTGATAAAGAAGGGATAACCCTTAGACTTGTGGAAGACTACTTAAACACAAAGATAGGCTTAGATCTCTATAATAGCATCAGCTAGCACCTTCGATATGAAACACTATTATGCTTGTCATTGAAAAATATACTCAAAAGTAAATCAATGTAATAAAAAAGTGAACAATGTGAACCATGGGAAAAAAATCGAAAATTAGTAACTTTTTAGTGACTTTTACCAAATCAACGAGATCATAGTTGATACAAAAGTATTTGTATGGATGATATTCTCAACCAGTTAGGGAACAAAGTTAGACACGAAATCTAGTTACCATAATGTTCGGTTTGTTTGATAACATTTAACTCAAGGACATATTGTATAAGCGGTGGATTGCAGAAGTGGTCCATGATTTCTTTTGTCCTAACTAATGCACGACGCCTTTTATGTTTTATCCCATATATATCGATGCATATAGTATATATACTTTACACAAAAATGTAGAATCTATTTAATTCTCTCAATGGATATATTTATCTTGCGGTGGTTAAATTTCTTACGGCGGTTTGATTTTTAATAGAATATGAAATGACACCTTCTCACTATATTTCATAATCACAAATTTGAAATGAAGTACAAAGTCTTTTCCAATAAACGTGTACGTCTATACCGAGAAAGTACAAGTCATTTGTGACTAGCTTACTTTGAAAGCAACATCAGTGTTACAACGCTTACTTCATGTGTGTTAATTCTTCTTAAAAATATTAAGAAAGCAAATAATAATAAATAAGAAAATTAAACCCATGTTGTCTGAAATAGTGAAACTTTTAATATATAATATTAAGTTAAATTTCATGAAAAAATATATAATAATAATTTTGAAAATAAAAATACATATTATATACTAATAATTTTTTGTTTGTTAGGTTATATGAATCTTGAGATGATTAATGCACAAAATTTTATTTTTCTACAAAATAAAAATCAACTATTTTTCGTTACAAAAAACAAAAGAAGTTACATCATTGCTCAAATTTGATATAAAAAATCTCATTTTTACAATAGACATTCTCTATAAGATTAATCATGATAAAGTTATCTATTGATAAAAAACACAATAACATAGACGAACAATTAACAATTAACGCTTTGATAAGTTGTTGACGAATCTTACCCATCTAATCTTCATACAAATGATCCTCCACAACTATATTCAGGAATCTCAACCTCTGAACTTCTCCCTTCTTGTATACTGTTCTTCGCTTTGATCACCTTTGCTCTGATACCATTTAGAAATTGCCACAATAGATCAACAGATTATGCAATATACTAAAGCAAAATACAAGATCTACTTCTACAACAAACTTTATGGAAGCTTAATCGAATATGAGCAAGATCAATGAGAACACATATAACGGAGAATGAGAAATAAATCACACATAACACATAAGAAATAACTTGGGGAAAGCCTCAGCTTAAAACCCCAATCTCTGTATTATCATACAAGTGGAAATATGTTCAAGTTACAAAAAGAATAAGCTCTCAAGCTATCCTACTCTCTCTACAATTAAACAATATAGCTCACAGATTGAATAAACACTAGATATGCCTTCCCTCAGCCCTCCAAGCCTCCTATTTCCTTGCGCATTTTTTCGTGGGGTCCAATGATGTCACATGTGTGAATTGGCCTCATACACTCACTAAACTGAAGAAGTAACTACACAATCTCCATGGAATGAATTCCTTCTACATACAAGAGATATCCACAATGGAATATTCTTGCAATTGATAGTACATTGTCCCTCCATCTGATCTCAACTGGGTCTCTGTCTGAACTAACATGCATGAGTTATTTATGAGAGAATATTCAGTTATCCGAAGTGCAACAATTACATGCATTCATGCATTAAAACTAACTGAACTCACAATTAATTCAACAAAATGTTTGATTTAATCTAACTGGACTTGACTTAGTTAACTGAGCCAACTAATTACAACTCAATATTACAACTCATCCTTATCTCTTTAACTGATGGATAAATTCCTCAATCAATGGAGAAACTATTGCATGTCCCCACATAGACTTCATGTTTCGTTTTCGACAACTAATTAACTCAAGGTGAATTAATTAATTATTTTACAACTAGCTGCTAAGATCAAATTCGAATTTTTACTTCTCTATTTTAGTTCAGGGGCTATCTAAAATAGGAAGGTATCCCGAAATTCTATTTATAGTAGTGCTAAATTTAGCACTTCTATATTTAGCATTTCTTGTTGCTATTTTCAACATATTAAACTCATGCACGGAAGGATAATTTACATATACACAATTACCAAACCAAATGAAGGTTTATAGAATAATTTCCCATAATTATTAAACACAATACATAAATACATGGAACAATATATTACCAATTAATTACAAACTTTTAAGCAAAAATCCCTAGAATTAGGGTTTCCTCATATGTTCATAATTTATCACAGTAAATCACATGGATACTAATTTTCATAAAATGTTTGACTAGTTGCAGGCTCTCCATGTTCCACCTAGTTATAAACTGTGTGGTTCATAATCTCAACCACTAGTAACCCCCGAGATGGGACTGAAACTCCATAGGCAATATTTGTAAAGTGAACAACCAAATTGTTCCCATGGCACCAACTCTGGCAGCCTCGGTCTCCAGCCATAGGCTCACATTACCTTGACTGATACCCAATTGGTGCAACTCGAGTCCCTCGGTGGTTCCCACCTTCCAAGTTGACTTACAGTTGGAAAAAATGGTCTTAGCCTGCAGCTCCAAGTGTTATATTACTCTCTCGTGTTCAAGTACCATCAACCAAAAACTTATAATCCCATAGTCAATACCAGGGTCCAACTAGGACTCACCAACCACCACTTAACCGAGCTCACACTAGGACTCTATTTCCCATCAAGCCATAATCAGAACCACCAAGCACCTGAAGCCACCATGGCTCACAAAACTAAAGCACCAAGCCCTATATCAGGATGCATTCATTCAGTGTGATTAACTGAATAACCACAGCTTAGCGAGTTCAAGAGTCCATCCCACCAAGATTCACGAGTTCATCAGTCACCAAGAATGAATAATGTTTGGATAATTCCTTATATAAAACTACACTTATTTATATGCATGTCTTAACTTTGTCACGTGGCACCCTCTTGCACCACTTGAGCCCCAGGGTCCACTTTTCACCTAAACACCCAACTGTTTCCTTTTTTCTTTAGAGTTCCAAGCCCCATACTCTTTTCCATGGAGTGGACTCCACATCCATCCTATTTTAGTAATGAAATATGTTTAATTACATTAATTAAAAATTCAAGTTCTTTGGTATCACAACCTTTACGCACTTATATATATTCGAGAACATTCGCCCAAAAATATATTTAACATCCTTACATGGGAACACATACCACGTAATATAATTTGACTCACCAGCCTATAGACACATACATCTAGCTCATCATCCTAATATCAATGTACATATTATTACAACATCATAATGTGTAGGGGTATTACATTCCTCCCTCCTTATTTTATGCACTATCCCTAGTGCATCAGATGTCCACAATCTGAAACTGTCACTACAAAGTGACTTGAGCTCATAATTAGTAGCTACAAGTCCATTTCTTCATGCACGGGTTCTTCTTGGAGCATCATCCACGCTTCTAGTGCCATCTACACATCAACAAAATCTATAGGTTCTCGCCCCATACTGATGAGTGTCTAATATTAACACCATCATCATCATACCTAGAGGACAACAAACAAGTGGCATTAATATTTGTGGAAATTAATTTATAAATATATACAGTTTCTTTCTTTCACAAAGGGCAACAAAAATCAAATGCATACAATCATTAATGAAACAAGATGCGAAAAACATAATTTTCATGTAATGCAAAAGTCCTAATTGCTTGTCTAATGCCTTTACCACAAAAATTATTCCTACATACAATATCTATACAAGAACACATTTATTTTCACATTTTCTGTTGCCTTTATTCATGCTACTCTATTGTAATTCATATAATATCCTATTCTGGAAAAAATATATAAAACATGTTACAAGTTGTTATAGTATGTTATAACACCTGTTGGCTTAGTGGGTCCTGACCCAAGTTCAGAGTTAAGCTTTCCCAATAAATCCCTACACTACTGGCCTTTTTGGCATCAATTTACAGAGTGTGGACTAAAGTCTCACTCGAAGCAGTATGGGGGGATGTTGGAACCAAGTTTCCGTACCCAAAGATGATTGTGATGTTGTTTTATGCCCTAGACCTGCCTTCACGCAGATTGATAAGCCTTCAAGGATTATCGATGTAACTTCCTCTTTACCAGCCTCTAAACCTCTGTGAAGGTCTACAACTGTCTTTCACAGACCCTAAATAGGCGAATCAACCACTTATGTGCCTTTGTAATCACTCCTAACTCTACGACTACCTCTAGTCAGTTACGACTACCTCTCATGGAAATGGTCATATGTGAATGACTTACTTAACGCAGTTGAATCCCAAAATGATATCTAATATAATGCACTGCGTAAACCCCTTAACACTCCTAACTCTGTTATTACCCATATCAGCTTAAGTGTTTGATATCTTTAGCATGCATTAAGATATTCTTCATGTAAACAAATATTGTTACTTGCGTTCATATAACAATGTAAACCATGCAGAAATGCGCATCAGTACAATATTAAAGCACAAACCCATCAATTATCATAACATAAATGCATTCATTCATAACACAATTAAATGGGCAAAACATAGGTATTTAAAAAATAATCTCTTTATTGATACTTCATATTTGCATACAGACTTGAAACTACCCTACGCACTTAGCTATAAGGGTCCATGAACACAGCTACATACTCTACTCTAGGCCTTTGCAGACACAGCTACAAAGCCTCTCTTCTACTCTAAGGCTCCTCACTCTTCAACTCTAATGACCCATTACATTCATCCTTCACTTATGATAGAACTTAGACTCTCTAAACCTCTCCTTTTTATACAATCCCATGGTTCGTGGACCATGGTTTGATCTAATAAAGCCGACAAAACTTACATAAAAGAAGGAAAATCCCTTTATGGCACTTATTATCTATGTGCTCCGCGACCACAAATTGCAGAGACTTTACACTTTACATCACAAAAACTTGGGCTTTCTGCCCCAAAACTTGGGCTTTTCCCCCCAAAATTGACGCAGGGGACCCTGTCCCAACAGACCCTTAACAAAAATATCGTGACTCGCCCCCCAGTCACTCTGCTAGCACGTAGATCTTAGTGTGGAGACCTCACATCTCGAATTGCTCCACTGCTACCTCAACTGCACTCTACGTGGCTGCTTGCTTGAGCTTCTCAACCAACTACTTGGTCGTTGTGCCTGCATCGTTTTCTTTGACCTTCTACTATATCCTTTGTAGGCCTACCAACTTCTCTTCAATGGTAGCAGATATAACATATGCCTTGTCCAACCAAGGCCCTAATCTAGCCTTGAGGACCACCTCTTTTTGTTGTGTTGCCTCCACCTGTTCGAGCAACTGCTTTTCCTCATGTAGCTTAGCCAGTCGTTGTGAGATAACGACGGTGTGTGCCATTACTCTTGCTTCATCATATTGCTGCTGCAATTCCTAGGCCTCTGTGTTCAAACTCTGTAGGTTAGGATCCTCTTGAAGAGTCATAATGACCTCCATAGATTGTTTAAAGAACGTGGTGCAAACCGCCACCGCGACATCCACTGTCGCTACTACATCCTTTGCAGCTACCTCACATTGTTCTCTAACCTTGGGTGGAGTTGAAGGTTGTGACATCAACTCGAGCTCTATGATTCTAAGGTTCAATTCAAACTGATCCTTGGCCATCTTTGTCCTTGCATTGCAAACACATGGAGCCAACTTCCTAATCTTGGCCTGCACCAGCACTGCTTCTGGGATATGCATCTCTGGAATGGTTCTGCATGCTTGAGCTACCACTGCTGCGGTGCGCTCCTACTTCTCTTGAACCTTCTTACAAACTTATAGCACAACTGTCTTCTCAATGAATATCTATTTGTTGTTGAATTTCTACTTGTTGATCATGCTCAATGCGCATTCCTCTCAGTCCTTAAGTTCTTCAATCACACCTGCTTGTAGTGTGTGAAGGATTTCATTGGGGAGTGCGGCCAAGTTAAGGCCAACATTCCTCAATGCGCTTACAGTATCCTTGTCAGCTTCTGCCTCCAAATTTATTATAACTAAAATCTTAGCTAGGTCCAGCATTAATCCTTGTTTGCACACTACATGACCCAACAAGATTCCAAAAGGGATACAAAATAAGCACTTCTTCAAGTTTAGTGTCATTTGATATCTGGCATGTATCCAACATCAAGCGCAAGCTAGCTACATGGTGCTTTACCAACCCAAACATCGTCCAATCATCAAAGTATACCTCCAAAAACTTGTGAATGAACTCTTTGAATGTCGTAATGACTACACATGAAAATATTGTTCGCACATTCTTCAGTCCAAAAGGCATTACAGTATACTAAAAACATCCCCACTCGGTTGCGGAGGTTATATTACTCATATCTTCTGGCGCGATCTTAATCTGATGGTATCTAGAGAACCCATCAATAAATGAATATGCTTCCTGTCCACCAACATTATCCAATACCTCATCCATGAATGGAGTTGGAAAAGGATCATGCACACAAGCATCATTCAACTTCCTGAGATCTATGCAGATCCTTATCTCATCCTTTTGCTTCTTTTCCTGAACGACCATTGGACTTACCAAATCGAACTCCTCCACTGGTTCAATGATACCTGCTGTGAACATTTTGTCCAACTCCAAGTGGAACTTTTCCTTATACTTAGGATTAAGGTGATATGGCCGCTACTTCATAGGCTTTGCATCTGGTTTCAACGTTATCTTCATTACTCCTAAATCGCTTATTATCCCCTTTAGGTCTAAAAACTTTGTAGGGAACAAAACCTAGTATTTATGGAGCAACTCAGTGACCTTATCCACCATAGCATCATCCCAGTAGTTCCCTATCTTCGCAAACTTTGGCTCTACCTCTGTTCCAATGTTCACTTGTCGATTTTTCAACAGTGCAATGATATCTGGATTGTCTATCTGCAACCCCTCAACTTCGAGGTGACCTTCTGTCTCTAGGATATTAATGTTCCTTGGATCCTCCTCTCCTTTTTCAACATTCACATTGTAGCACTCCAACTCATAACGCAGCTGGGTGGTCCAATCTGGTTGAATCAAATCCAAGGGATCCTATGGGATTCTAAAGATCGTTGCTTTGACCTCCTGCAACACTTCATCGATGCACTCAAATCCATCCTCAATGCTAAATGTCATCAAGAATCCTTGCCTCAAGATATCCCATTCATTTGTGTCATGACGGAGCTCTGTCTCCAAGTACTAATTCATTGGTATTATGTCCAAAGTGTGACAGAACAGATGCACCCACTCCAGTTGTGGTTTTGCTCCATAAGCATCAGTCCATTTTGCTAAGTGGTCATGCAGATCACTCCTCCCATCGTATTTCTCCGAAAATCACACCTTTGGGCAACCAAACCACATGTTGGGTAATAGAGGTCCCGCATAGCAATTTTAGGGCTTAAAGCCTGTTATCACTTAGAACTAAAACTGATATATGTAACTTTTCATCCTAGCTCGATGACAAAGGTCAGTGCTAGTCTATTGTTGTTTTAATTTTCTTCCCTTAGAGTCTGAAGTTTTGAAGAGGTTTTTTAGTCAAATTATTCTCAGCTTCCATTGGTCCCCCTCCATCCACCATTGTTTTATAGCCACATGTTATCTTGTGTCAGTCACCGAACCTATTTTGTAATTTCGCAGCGCATATACACCATTAAAGTGTTTTCGCAGCGCAATCCCAATTAGGCAATTTCGCAGCGCATATACACCATTAAAGTGTTTTCGCAGCGCAATCCAAATTAGGCAGTTTCGCAGCGCAATCCCGATTAGGCAATTTCGCAGCGCATCATTCAAATTTAAAACTGTCAGCGCTGCGAAATCATGGATTCGTACATTTTGCAGCGAATCTTTCCCAAAATTTCAAGTCTGTTAGGTGAGTCATAGGCCGTGTCTTCTCATGTCAGCTCATGTACCCCTCTTATCACCTTTCACCACTCATTACCACTATCACCACCACTAGATCTGTTGATACGCACGAATCATCATTCCCAAGAAAGACTACCGTGCATAAATCTTAATGATGGTTGTAAGTCTTGCATGAGTGACAAATCTGCAAGATTACAACTTGAGAGATTTTAAACGGCAAAATTTAAAATTTCAACTACAAAGATAATCAAGCGAGGCTGAATTCAAACAGAAGCTAAATCACAATTCTAACCGGAGCTGGTAGTTATTGTTTGCTAAGATTTGGAAGAATCAATGGAGAAAAAGGAGCACAGATCCGGCAAATGTCTAAGGACCGAACCTGAAGGCTTAGATATAGCGCTGAGAAATAAAGAGGTGGAGAAAGAATTCAAAAAGGCCGGGTGCAGGAAATTTTGCAAAAAGTTACAAGGACACGCACAAGTAACTAAAGAATTTGCACTTAACTTCACAGGCTTGAATTCAAAAGTAGCCATGATAGAATTGCAGGTTTCGCCAGATGTGATATCTACTGTGACAGAGATCCCACGAGGACAAGAGCAATGGTTTAAAAATTTCAAGTTTGACATGAATCCTTTCAAGGAGTTCTTGAAGGATGAATTTGTAAATGAAGATTTAAGTAAGGCAGTGCCCAGGAGTTATGTCAAAGAATATTATGCTCATTTACTCACCTGCATACAGAAATATCTGACTTGTGAAGGAAGGTACAACAAGGTTTACTCTTACCATTTTAAACTCCTTTTGCATTTCATAGGGAAGGTCTCCATAGACTTACCTTTTTATCTTTTCCGTAGTTTGAGTAAGATGTGTGATAAGGTACAGCTGAGGAAAGAGGATTGTGAAACCTCTTTGCTTCATCATGGTCTGATCAAACTACTATTTTTAGATGGCCTTCAAAAGGTAAACAGAGATTGGAATTCCTTCATTTTTATGGCTGGTTTCAAAAGCCAGACTGGCCTCACTCCTCAACCTGCACGAGATTTTACAATAGCTGAGCTCCAAACAGAAGCAAGAGCTAAAAGAGTTCCAAACTCACAAACAAGGAAACAAGTGAAGCCACTCATCATCCAAGATCAGCCTCAGCAAGCAACTAAGGGAAAAGCGCAGGGTAAAAGGACTGTACCTGAAACAAGCACATCTGAAGTAGTCCCAAGAATAAGAACAAGAAGCCAGATGAATAAGGAAAAAGGTAAAGCTATAGCAGTTGAAGAAAGTCCAGTGTCCAAGGGAAGTCTAAATGACTTATTACAGGCTATTGATTTTGAGCAGTCTCAACCAATTCAAATTGAGTTGATACAGTCAAAACAAGAAAGCACCAAGAAAGCCAATGCCTCAAAAAGGCTTAAATTTGATGAGACAGCTGAAGAGTTTGTTTTTAAACCTAGAAGACCTATGACAAGGAGATTCCAGCAAGTACAGGAAGCATTGCCCAGAACAGAGGAAAAAGGGGAAGGGACACAACGTTGGCAAAAGAAGAACACAGGCAAAACAGTCATTACAACTAAAGAAGATAATATAGCAGACCTGAAGAGCCAATTGGAATCAGCTAAGCATGAGATTGCCAAGTTGAAGAAAGCTGCTAGAAGACATGCAGTCATACAAGAAAACTATTATAGAATTAAAACTCTATGGGAAGAGAATGCAGTTGTAGAAGTGGTTGATTGCAATACACAATTTCACACCTGGACAGTGCCAACAATCAAAGAATCCAAGTACAACAGAATGATCAATATGCAACTAAGCGCTGGTAATAAGGTTATGAAAAAACAAATTGAATATCTGAAGGCGCAGCTAAACCAGCTTAAAGGACCTGCTAAATGAGTTTACATTTCAAGTAAGATTTTGTTTAAAAAAATTTTGATAAGTTTGCTTGATCTTATATTTCTGAAGAAATCTAAATCCCCATTCAGCCTTTGGAAAGTCTAAAGAAGTTTTTGGCAATCAAAATACTCAGTTAATAAAGGTCTCAGGTTAAAAAAACAAGTCTTTTAAACAACTCAGCAGTTTCGTAGCGCGCTACGAAACTGCTGAAGGTGATGATTTCAACTTAAATCAAGCAGTTTTGAAGTTGAGCGGGAAAATTTTGAGGGACAGTTGTATATAACGAAAACACCTGAAGTTACAACAACCAATCAGAATAGCACAAGTGGAAATAAAGGATTTGAATCAAAAAGTGGTATTTTGTCATATCATAAGAGAATTGAAACATGCATCAGACAGCTTGAATGCGTTTTCCCTTTGGTTTTCAAAATAGTGGATGACACATCATCAAATCAGGTTTCATAACAGTGGACAGCACATCACAACGTGGCCACCGTCATATTTTGAGGGATAACAATTAAAAAGCGACTCATGAAGATTTGAAGACCATAAAGCCGAGAAGTAAGGATAGACTCCCAATTTTTCTGGACAGTGGAGAAGGTACAGCGTTCAAGGTCAACATGGAGCATTAAACACCCATCTCAGTCAAACTGAAAGAGAACCAGATGTCAAAGAAAGGAATCATCTTAATTAAGGCCATTATGCATGTAATATGGAGTTAGAGTTATAGTTGATTTAGATCTCTAAAAAACTCCAGTTAACATTATGTTGTACTTACTAAAGTAGTTAGAGTTTAAAGAGTTGTTAGTAATAGAAGAAGTTTTCGAATTCCCCTCATGCTTGAGGAGGAATCTCGATCAGTTAGAATAAGAGCTCTATATATAGCTGAAACAGCAATGTAATCAGGGTTGGAAATTTTATGGAAAAGCTTGTATTTGGCTCATGTAAGACTCATTTTCAGTAATACATATTTGACCTTGCTTCTCAGGATTCATGAAGGATTTTTTACGTTCAGAATATGTGATGTTGTCCTTTTCTTAATTCTTACAGTAGTATGGATGTATAATCACTCAGAATTCACTGAATGTGCTCTGACTTCCTGTATACATTTGTAAACCGTGTGGTCCCATATGAGTTTATGTTCTGAATGTTTAAATGCTGAATGCCCTGACTTCCATGTAAGGTTGAGTTGATTGTGATACTGAGGTGTTGTTGACTCCATAAGCCCAATGGATAGTTGTTAAATATGTTTCCACCATTCATATTTGTCACAGTTGTTTTACAAGATTTAGCCATCTTATCTATAATTAAAATCATTAACCCTTTTAAGAGAGCCCTCTCAGGTTGAGGAGGCTAAGCCTTAGCCTAAAGTAGGTTTGAAACAGTTACTTGAAGTCTTCCTGGTCTGCAGCCTTCCAGGGTCTGATTTTGAGATAACATTTTGGTGTGTCTGCCGGGAGTCTGAAGATTATTCATTCCCGAAATCAAGAAGCTGAACTTCTGAAGGTAGCAGGAGCTCAGAAAGTTTTCGAGGCTGCATTCTACCTTGGTGACTCCATACAATCTTAAAGTTAAAAAGGTGGCTTCGAAAGGAAGATATACAAGGAGTAATCCTGACCCAGACCCACCTACTCCTGTGGATAATCCAAACACCATCTCAAGGAGCAGGCAAAGATTTCCTGATATACCAGATACTTCATCTTTTTCGAAATCTTTGTTCCCTTAATTTTCTAGAAGTCCTGAAGACAAAATTGTAGATGATAAAATTCATGAGGTATTGTTGAGGTCTGAAAACGAAGAAGAACTTATTGGAATTATTTTAGATTTACAAAAAAGAGGCATTGATACTTCATCTTTAGTGTCACAAAAAGATAAGGAGTTTTGGGAGGTGGTTACCTCAGAATTACTGTTAGAGGAGGAGGATTTAAACCAACTCAAAGAGCTTGATCCTTTTGAAGTTTTGCTCAAATCCAAAACTGGTTTACCCCTCCCAAATTGGAGTTCCTTTGTCAGTGGGTTGCAAAGTCCAAATAGTCCTTTTCGCACTAATACTTTATCTTCTGCCTCTGCCAGTCCCAATAGTCCTCAGACATTATTTCACACTAGTTCTGGTCCCACCGGTCATACAATACCTGTTATCACTGCTCCTCCATTTACTATGGCTATACCTGCTAGGTATGCTCCACTAGCTCTCCCTGTTGTTTTACATGATCTTCCTAGCAAATATGCTGCCAAGATTCCAACATGGGGAGGAGATGAAAATATTACAGTAGAGGAACATGTGGATAGGTTCAATGATTTTGTTGACAGGGAAGAAGTTGATGATGAAGATGTAAAACTGAGATTGTTTGCTCAAACTTTCATTGGGGAAGTCAGAAAATGGTTCAAAGCCCTTAGAGCCGGAAGTATTCATAGTTGGGTAGAATTTGAAGACAACTTTCTAAGGAAATGGGGAAACAGAACCAACCCTGTCCAAGCCCTTACTGAATATAAAAATCTTAGAAGAGCTCTAGAGGAAACTGTCCAAAACTTCTCTAAGAGGTTTAATAAAATATACAATTCTATTCCAGCTCATTTGAAACCTCCTAGAGCTTTGGCACAGATGAGATATGCTGAATCATTTGATTCAGATTTCTCTCTCTTACTCAGAGAAAGAGATTCTACCTCTCTTGCTGACATGCAAAATGATGCAATTAAGGTAGAGGTGAATATGATTGCTGCTAAGAAATCAAAAATGGCAAAAGCTAAGTTGAAGGAAGAAGAGAAACCTTCTACATCTGCTCCAGAAGACAAATTTGAAACAATGATGAAAACCATGGAGAAATTGATGGACCGACTAGCTCTTGGGAATGCTTCTGCTTCCCCAGCACAGCAGGAACCTCAATTCAGAAACCCTCAGTTCAGAAGACCTCAGAATCAGCAAAGGCCAAGAGAGAACAGAAATCAGCAGTCAGATCCTCCAGTGAGACCTCCTTTCCAACAAAATTTGGTAGATGAAGAAGATGAGCTTGAAGTTCCTGAGGAATCAATCCATTGTTTTGATGAAGAAATGTCAGGGATTTTCTTGACTAAGGAGCAACATGATGAGTCCAGTATGATTAAATCAGGAGAAGAGCCTTCAGACTTTTTTAAGGGCTATCAGCATGCTATCTTTGAGATGCAAAAGCAATACAATCTTAGGAATAGAAATGTTCCTATAACAACAAACAAAGCCCAGCCCAAGAAGGATACTTCAAGGACAGTTGAAGATAAAAAGGAAAACTCAAAGGTGGTTGAAGGTAAGGATGATTCTCCTCTTGTAAAAAAGGATATTCAAATTCTTTCTCCTCCTAAAGAAATTGACAAGACTGCTTCTGTTTTTAATCTTGAGAACGAGATTGCAAAAATTAAGATATCAGTCCCTTTTAATGAAATTCCCAAGGTAGACAAATACAGAAGCAAAATTGTTGAGATGCTTAATTCACAACCAGGAGTGGCTGACATCCTAAATGTACAAGAAGATAATCCTATTATCTGTTTGGGACCAAGACTTGAAGATGAACAGAACGAAGAGTTTCCTCCCTTCTACATAAGCATTAGCATTCATGATATGACTCTACATAATGCTATGTTAGACTCGGGGGCATCACATAATCTCATGCCTAAGGTAATCATGGAAAGACTGGGGTTAGAGGTAACTAGGCCATATAAAGATTTATTTTCCTTTGATTCAAAAAGAGTCCAATGCATTGGTTTGATAAAGGATGTTGTTGTGGGGCTCACACAAATTCCAGTAAAAACAATTGTTATGGACATTGTTGTTGCAGACATTCCACCAAAGTTTGGGATGCTTCTTTCAAGGTCATGGGCACCAAAAATCAAGGGCACAATGCAGATGGATCTTACATATGCTACCATCCCAGTGTTTGGTGAACAAAGAAGGTTGTATCGCGAGACAAGGATGGCCTACATGGTAAGCAGCAAAGACAAGCCTCAGAATTTTCCTATTTATTCGTTTGATACTGGTCTTGGATCAGCTATCCTTTTCAATGAATCAGTTGGAAGAGAATCACAAGATGAACCTGCGGAAAATCAGTGTCAATAAGGGCAGCAAGGAGATGAAAGAGAAACCATTGTTGCTGTTGTGCGCACGCGCGCGCCTGAGCCCGCCTCCGCCCTCGACCTTGCCTGCTCCACCTTCAAGCGTCCGGCTCCATGGACCCTCTGGATCCGCCTGGCGGGGATCCGGAGCTTCAGCTCCAGCACGCCTTCTCCAATCTGATCAAATCGCTCCCTCAACAAAGACCCAGACCTACTGCATCTAAATTTGTGAAGAAACTAGATGTTTTACAAGAAGTTCACTTGCCCCCGACCATTCCTTGCAAGGCAGCCATTTCCTTGGCAGAGAAAGGATTAATCGGGCAGTTTACAGGACTATGGCCTTCGCCCAAAACAGTGCAAAGATGAGTTGAACGAAACTGGGCTGACAAGATCCAAGGGAAAATATCCATCCGATTCTGTGGCAGGGGATATTTTACCTTTCACTTCGAGACAAAGGAGGACAAGAACCTAATCTTTAGAAACGGGCCTTACTTCATGGACTCCAGGGGTCTCTATCTCAACAAATGAACCCCGAATTTCGATCCAGAGCTCGACATACCAAGTGCAGTTCCCGTCTGGGTCAGGTTGCCTCACCTCCCTCTTCACTGTTAGGCCGATGACTCCGTCAAAGCAATAGGGAATGCGGTCGGAAAATACATAGATTGCAGCGAACCTAAAGACAACATGCAGGCCTGTGCGCAGATCTGTGTAGAAGTTGACCTGGGACGTGGACTACCAAAAGCAATCAAAGTGAAAGTCGACGATTGGAGCCACATACAGCAGCTGGACTACGAAAAGATTCCCTTCAAATGCAAGGTATGTCACGAATACGGACACTTTGCAAATAGATGCACTAAAATCATAAATGTAGAATCAGAAGAGCAAGAAGGGCAATGGGAAACTGTTAAGAAAAAAAAATCAGCTCCGCCATTGAAACCGTCAGACTCTGAAGCCCCAGAACCCCCCCTTCAGAAATCCATCCATCTCCATTTATCCCATCAGCACCTTCCTTCCTCCTCTCATCAGTCTCCTCCGCATCCCCCCTCATCATCCCCTCGACATTCGGATCCACCCATTCCTCCATCTTCTAATCCATTCGTGGCCCTCTCTGCTGAAGAATCCGAGCCTGATCCTCCCCCCTCTGACTTTACCCTTCACCCTTCTTCCCCTCACATCTCCCAACCCTCCCCTGACACCCTCTCGGTTAGAGTAACCAGAAGCTCCTCAAAGGATCATGGAGGGCCCAGTGATATACCCAAAAAACATGGGCCTGGCAGAAAATCTGCTAAACAACAACATAGGGAAGAAAGCGCACAGAAAGACATTGCCATGGGATCTCAGACCCCTATTGAATCCTTCATACTTGGCCACTCAGATAAAGAATATAACACCAAAGGAAAAGAGAGGCGAGCACCTCTCCATGCAACCAGTAAATCATGATGAAAATGCTACCATGGAACAGTAGGGGACTAGGGCACCCCTCCAAGATAGCAGCCCTCAAGGATCTAATACAAATTGAAAAGCCTAAAATCGTCCTTATTCAAGAGACAAAGCAAGATCAATCTGAAGTCAACAGGGTCCTCAGCCAACAAAAACAATACAGTGGATGCGCGAGTGAAGCAAGAGAAGCCTCGGGTAGCATCCTAACAATGTGGGATAATAGCAAATAGAGCTACAACTCCACCAAAATGAACCAACACTGGATCAGTGTTAATTTAGAAAGCAAGGAGGATGGAGCAATGGTAAGAATATACAATATCTACTCTCCGAATCAGTACAGGGAGAAAGAAGCATGCTGGAACACGCTGGAGGCAAACTTAGAAGAAGACCAAGACAACAACCTCATCCTTGCAGGGGATCTAAATCTGGTCCTTCACGCCAATGAGAAAAGAGGGGGAACCTTCACTGCTGACCCCTTCAGAAATCAACTTGAGCACATTATGTAGGAGCAAGAATTGGTGGATATAAAGCCTAAGAATCGACTGTATACTTGGAGCAACAGGCGGCTTGGAGCTAGAAATATTATGGAGATACTTGACCGTTTCCTCATAAACATCTCTTATTTATCCTCCTTCGCTACTGGCCAGTCAAATATCCTCAACAACTCCGCCTCTGACCACTATCCAATAACGCTCACTCTCCTCAGACATTGCCAGTTCGGTCCTCTCCCCTTTAAATACTGTTCTTTATGGAATTGAATCCCCAAAGCTAGAAATGTGGTATGGCAGGCCTGGACCCAACACGTGGAAGGCTCCCCGACTTTTATTTGGGAGACTAAGGTGAAGAGAACCAGACAGGCACTAAAAAATTGGGCAAAGACCAAATTCCAGGAGCCCGAATTGAGCAAAAAGCGCATAAAGAAAGACCTCGAAGAGCTGCAGAAAAAGATTGAGGCCGATGGGCTCTCACAGCAAGACAAAGAGAGTGAAAAAACGCTATACTCCCAACTGAGCCAAACACTAAGGGACGAAGAGGTTAAATGGAGGCTAAAGTCAAGACAGTTATGGCTGCGTGAGGGAGACAAAAACACCTCTTACTTTCATAAGCAGGCTACCGTTAGAAAGGCCAGAAACAAAGTAAGTTCAATTAAAGACAGTGAGGGGAACAGTTACACTACCTAGGATACCATAAAGGAAGCAGCCACCAACCACTTCAAAAATCTCCTGACTGAAGAAAAAAGTGAAGAGGATTACTCAGCTTTGCTCCAGCACATGCCCAAAGAAGTCACCGAAGAAACAAACAACAGGCTCACACGTGAAGTAGAAGAAGAAGAAGTCGAAAAAGCAATATGGAGCCTTCATCCAGATAAAGCCCCTGGGCCTGATGGGTTTCCAATTAGTTTCTACAGAGAGTACTGGCAGATGATTAAAAAAGATCTTCTAAAGATGATACGTTGGGTTCTAAGGAAAGGCAAATTGGGGGGATTCACCAATTCAACATATCTAGCATTAATCCCAAAAGAGAGCAGGCCTTCCACTTTCTCTAGATTCCGACCCATATCTTTATGTAATTCAGCATACAAAATAATTACAAAAATCCTGTCATCCAGACTCAAACCTCATTTATCCTCTTTGATCTCTGACAACCAAGGGGGCTTTCTTCCTAACAGGCACATAACTGACTCCATTCTTCTTGTGCAAGAGGCCATTCACTCAAGCATAAGCCGAAAGGAGAAAGGTTTTGTCCTAAAGCTCGATCTTGCCAATGCCTTCGATAGGGTCAGACACACCTTCCTGTTTGCAGTGCTTCATAAAATGGGATTCGACCCCTCCTTTATTAACATGATCAAAGCCTGCATATCGAACCCTTGGATATCCCCTCTAATCAACGGTAGACCCTGTGCTGCCTTCCAATCATCTAGAGGCCTTAGGCAAGGCTGCCCCTTGTCTCCATACCTATTTATCCTCATGGTGGAGTCTCTAAGCAAAGCCTTGGATTTCAATCGAAGAAATGGTATGATCACTGGCATCAAAATTGAGCAAGGCACAAAGAATATTAATCACTCACAATTTGCAGATGACACCCTCTTGATGGGAGGAGCGTCCATCACTATTGCAAGGCGCTTTAAGAAGATTTTAGATCAATTCATGGAATATTCTGGAGGAAAGGTAAATCAGGTTAAAAGCTGCATATACGGATGGAATGTTTCCAATCTCACCATCCACAGCATTGCTAGCGAGCTAGGAGTCTCATATAAGTTAAACTGGAGTCACTTTACTTACTTAGGAATGCCGGTGAGTATGGGTCCTCTGCAGGCTGACACATGGAATGAAATCCTCGACAAAATCCAGAGGAAAATCCAGTAATGGGGATCTATGTGGCTAAACACAGCTGGGCGCCTTGTCCTTCTCAAATCTGGTCTGACCTCTCTCCCCATCTATCGATTCTCTTTGCATCAAGCCCCAATGACTTTTCATCAGAAAATGGAAAGAGCGCTCCGGCACTTTCTCTGGCAAGGAGGGAAAACGGAGAAAAAAAAATTCAATCTGGTTAGGTGGAAGAGTGTCATCCAACCTTATGAAAAAGGAGGACTTGGAATAAGATCTCCAAAAATGTTGAACTTAGCCCTTGGAGCTAAAATAATTTGGAGGTTGATCTCAGGAGCTACAGCTTGGTGGAAGACGACCCTAGAGGCTAAATATCTGAGCAGCTCAAGGCATCAACTCTTGGACACCAACATCCTCAATAGAGAAAGCACAAAAATCTGGAAGCTTTGCAAGAAAGCCATACCCTTTATGACTCAAAATATATCAAAGGTTCTAGGAGAGGGGAGCAGCATTAAGATTTCCGCTGACAGAATATTAGGACAGACCCCTATTGGATCAAACGCGGAGGTAACCCCAGCCATAAGTTGGCTCACTGACAACGGCATATGGAGCTTAGCTCAAATATCGCAATGGGAAAGTCATTCCCAAGCTTGGGCTGATTGGAAGTTTCCGAGTTACCCCAGGGAGCTAGAGCCAAGCATCGCGGCCTTAAAGAACCACCTGCACAGTAAAGCACCAACTCAAAGAGGCAAGCAAGATGGCTTCAGATGGGACTCCATGGGAACTCATTACACGGTCAAAGCTGGCTATCAATACCTATCCAACAACACTTTTCCACAGGCCATATGGAGTCAATGGAAGCTGGTCTGGAAAGCTGAAGCCCCTCCTAAAGTCAAATTCTTCTTCTGGCTTCTCCTGAAAGGGAAGATTCTAACAGCAGAAAACTTAAAGAAACGGGGTATTATGGGACCGTCCAGGTGTCCAAACTGTTGTCAAGCAGAAGAAACAATACAACATCTGTTTATAGACTGCAGGATAGCTGATGATTGTTGGAAACAAATGGCCTTAATCGGGGGAGTCACATGGGAACCAAAGGAAACTATTGCAGATACTGTCTACAATTGGAGGAAACATTGTCCATGGAAAGAAAAGCAGAGCAAATTAATGCAAAGAATATGGAACGCTATACCTCTAACTCTAGTATGGCGCATATGGCTGGCTAGAAACAAAAAAGTCTTCCAAGACAAAGGATGTAATACAAGAATCATGTGTCACAAGGCAAAAAATTTAGCGGTGGAGGCAATCCTAGCTCACACTCAAGGTAAGATCGAGGGCACCAATTACAGAATTGAAGAACGAAATTTGATCAGCTATGCCCAAGGAAACACACTCAACACCCAGGCAACAAAACAAGGAAATCCACAGCTGAAAGAAAATAGCAGCGCATGGAAGCTGAGGTACAAGGAAAAGGAATTTGCTCTTTGGTTGAGCAACTGCAACAAATTCTACATGTTCTTTGACGGCGCCTCAAAATCAAATCCAAGCCTAGCAGGCACTGGGGGTCTCATCTGCAACGCCAATGGTGAGACAACTCTCCAATTTGAGTGGGGGCTGGGAGAGCTTTCTAACAACAGGGCAGAGGGACTGGCTTTGTACCAAGGTTTCTCCCAGCTGATCAAGATAGGAATTAAGAAGGTAATGGTCTTTGGCGACTCCGCAATCATCATTAGGCTCATGGTGCAAAAGCAGAGCACGCCAAACATTCTTCTGCAACAAATCAATAGCAGAAACCAGATCCTCCATGATTTGTTGGAGGAAGTCCACTATTTCCATATCCTACGTGGGCTGAATAAAAAAGCGGACCAATGTGCCAACAAGGCCTGTGATCGACCCAAAGGCATCCTCAGCTGTAACAACAGCTCATCCTTCCAACCACTGCCATGAGAGACACGCAGCCAGTCAATGCACGGGGAATAGCAGTCAGCAAAATCTATGAGTGCAGGTATATCAGCAGAACAGAGGACAATACAAGCAAGGCGGATTGGACAGGCTTCAGAACAAAAATCAGGGGATCCATCCATATCACGGGAATCAGACAGTATGAAACAGGAAATCATCCCACCAATCAGAGCACTGCCCGAGGCCCAAATTCGCATAGGATGAAGCAGTCGAGCTTTGGGAAGAGGCCTCCTCTCTCCCGCCTTCATCATCTGCCTTTGCTTATTTATAACTGGGGGATCATGGCTCATTTCCTCACAAGAAAAACTCGAGCTCGCAGTCCAGAGACTAGAGCAAAAGGCGCTTCCCCTCAAGCCTCTCGAGGCAGCCCAAGTAGTTCCTTTAGAGAAGTAGGTTCAATGCGATTGGTAGCCTTTAGCAGCAACAAGGAATTGCGAGCTCACAGCCCTGAGAGCAGAGCAGAAGGCGCACCCACTCAAGTCCTCCGAGGCAACCCAAGTATTTTCTATAGAGACACAATCATAGCACGACCGGTTGCTCTTAGCAGCAACAAGATCCCGAGCCCGCGAGATAAGACAGAGAGCAGAGCTTTCAGGCATCATATAGCCCCAATGGCGCGTCAAGAGCAGTGTTTTCATTGCAGGGATTTACAAGCTGAGTTTGATGAGGTGAGAGTGGAGCTGAAAGCTCTGGATGAACAAGTCCGCAGCCTGGAAGCAAGGCTTGAAGAACAGTGTAAAATAATCCATGAGAAATACAGAGCTGAGATGAACCTCTTCTTACACAGAGTTCACTCCCTGCATGAACAGTTTAGCAACTTAAGCAACAGGTGCAGCCATGCTGAAGAAAAGATTTCCATCCTCAAGTTTATAATGGAAAAGAAGTTCAAAGATGCAACATCCTCTTCCAGTGCAAAGCTAATCGAACCAGATCTTGATCCAGAAGGATCTACAGCAAGAAAGATAAGCCATATAGACATAGATTCTTCATGATCTGCAGATGCAAATTTTGGGGCTTGCAGTTTGTTCGAATTTACAGTAGTATAAGTAGTCTTAGAGGCATAAAAACAAAAGTAAGAATCAAGGAAAGGAACCTTTTTGTAATTCCTTGGATTCAAAATGCTCAGGGAGCATCATTTGTATGGCAATCTGCCTCTTTCTCTTTTCAGATTAATACATAGCAACCGAACTTTGTCTCAAGAAAAGGAGATGAAAGAGACATCATGGGTTGCTGGTCATTATACTTTGATGGATCAGCAGGAAAAGAAGGGGCAGGAGCTGGGATTTGGATCACTAGCCCAACTGAAGAAAGCAAGTTTCTCTCATACAAATTAAACTTTGATTGTACCAACAATATGGCTGAGTACGAATCTCTGATTTTAGGTTTGGAAGCCTTGATAAAATTGAAAGCTAAAAACATTGCTGTTTGTGGAGATTCTGAATTAGTAATTAAACAATTGGAAGGTGCATATCAAACTAAAGATACAAGGATGAGAGCATACAGAAACTTGGTATTGGAGATGTTGGAAAAATTTCAATCCTATTCTTTTAGCATCAAAACTAGAGATCAGAACTCTATTGCAGATTATCTTGTTGTTTCTGCCAGTCTTTTTGTCATTCCTAAGCACTCTTCTGAAATTTATGAGGTGGAGGTTCGCCATAGACCAGTCATACCAGATAATATTACAAATTGGCAAGTTTTTGAGGATGATCAGCATGTAAGGAACTTCATTGAGTTAAAAGAAGAATTTGAACATAATCAGATAGATCAGCAGAATATGTTAATTGAGTCAAAGGAAAGTTCTGAAGTCTTACAATTACAAAACAACTTCATTCCCAAGGGCCTCATTCCCCTTGAGAAATTATTTGATCAGAATGATGTGTTCAAAGCACCAAGACTACAAGCTAATGAAGAAGAAGTAGAAAACTACAATTCAGGAGATTCATTTGTGCCTAAGATAGTCAAGATTTCAAAATTCCTTTCATCTGATATGAAGACTAAATATGTTGAGATGATGAAAAGATTCATTGATGTTTTTTCATGGAGTTATGCTGACTTGAAACAATATGACTCTTCAATCATACAGCATACCATTCCTATTAAGCAGAATGAAAAGCCTTTTAAGCAGAAGTTAAGAAGGATTAATCCTCTTCTAATGCCACTGATTGAAAAAGAAGTGAAAAAGCTCTTCGATGCTAAGATTATTGTTCCAATCAGATTCTCAAATTGGCTTGCTAATTTGGTACCAGTTAGAAAAAAGAATGGAGAGATCAGAATTTGTATAGACTTCAAAAACTTAAACAAATCTTCATTGAAAGATAATTATCCCCTCCCCAAAATGGATTTCATTCTGCAAAACATTGTTGGATCACAAAGGATGCCTATGCTTGATGGTTTCTCAGGGTACAATCAAATCCTTGTTCACCCAGATGATCAGGAGAAAACGGCTTTCACTACACCATGGGGAACATTCATGTATGCAAATATGCCATTTGGCCTCATGAACGCGGGAGCCACTTTCCAGAGAGCAATGGATATTGCTTTTGTTGAAGAAAAGGACAAATCAGTGGTGGTTTATCTTGATGACATTACAGTTTTTTCAAAAAGGGAAGAAGACCACTTAAAGCACCTTGAAAGGATCCTACTGAAGTGTAGGAGGTTTGGTATTTCTCTAAACCCAACCAAAAGTATTTTTGCTTTAACTTCTGGCAAACTCCTTGGTCATATTATCTCTGAAGAAGGAATTAGGATTGATCCTAATAGGGTTATTGCAATTTAAAAATTAGATCTACCAAGGAGTAAGAAGGAGATTCAATCCTTTCTAGGGAAAGTTAACTTTGTCAGAAGATTCATTCCTAACTTTGCTGAAGTTGTCAAGAACATAACAGAGATGTTAAAAAAAGGGGCAGATTTTAAATGGGCAGTTGCAGCAAAGAAATCATTTGAAGAGATCAAGAAGGCACTCACTCAAGCACCAGTACTGATCAGCCCAGATTTTACCAAGGAGTTCCTTATCTTCACATTTGCTTCTGAAGACACAATTGCTGGAGTTTTACTGCAAAAAGGAAGTCAAGGTACTGAACAACCCATTTCTTTCTTTAGCAAGACATTAGCAAATGCTGAATTGAAATATAACATCTTAGAGAAACAAGCCTATGCATTGGTGAAAGAAGTTAAGGATTTCAGAATCTATGTCTTGCACTCTCACATTGTTGCCTACGTTCCAAGTGCTGTTATAAAAGATATTCTTACACAAGCTGATCCAGATGGAAAAAGGGGAAAATGGATAGCAAAACTGTTGGAGTATGACATTGAGATCAAACCCACAAAGTTGGTAAAGGGTCAAGGCCTAGCTAAATTGTTGACTCAGTCAAATTTGGACTGTATTGGTATTAATTTAAGCACAGAAATCTCAGAAATTTCTGAAAATGAAGAGGAATTAGTCCAAATAAAGGAGAAATTATTGATCTCAGAATGGTACAAGGATATAGCATTTGTTTTGCATCATAATAGAGCTCCTGAGAATCTCTCAAAATCCAAAGCTCGGTTTACCAAATTGAAATCTCTCAGATATTTTGTGTATGACCAAAATTTGTTTTGGAAAGATGCAGGAGGAATATTATTAAATTACCTCATTGAAGAAGAAGCTGATAAAGTAATTGATGAGTTTCATAAGGGGGATTGTGGAGGACATCACTATTGGAAAGCCACTGCAAACAAGGTCTTGCGAGCTGGCTATTTTTGGCCAACTATGTTCAGAGATATCTACAAAAAGATAGCCACATGTCATGAATGTCAAGTGTTTGAAGGAAAGAGAAAGCTTATGCCACTGCCCTTGGTTCCTATTTATGTTGAAGCACCTTTCCAGCAGTGGGGATTAGATTTTATAGGGGAAATGCATCCTCCTTCATCAGGGCAGCATCGCTGGATTCTCATAGCCGCCGATTACTTTACAAAATGGATAGAAGCAATACCCATAAGGCAAGCAAATGATTCAGTGATTATTTCTTTCTTAGAAAATAATATATTATCAAGATTTGGTTGCCCAATTAAGATCATTACAGGTAATGCTCAAGCTTTCAAGTCCAAAAGAATGATAATTTTTTGTCATCAGTACCACATCTCCCTTGGACATTCCACTGCTTATTATCCACAGGGAAATGGTTTGGCTGAATCATCAAACAAGAGTCTTGTGAGAATCATTAAGAAACTGCTGCAAGAAAATAAAAAAGCTTGGCACTTGAAACTGAGATATGCTTTGTGGGCTGACCGGATTTGTACAAAGAGATCCATTGGAACATCACCATATGAGCTAGTATATGGGGCTGAAGCCATATTCCCAACATCCCTTGGAGTACCAGTAATGAAGTTGATTCAAGGACTAGAAGAGGAGCCAAATGCTATACAACGAAGTATCAATCAGTTAATAGCTTTGCAAGAGAAAAGAAATGAGGTGTTTGACAGTCATCAACAAAACCAGAACAGGATTAAGAGAGCATTCGACAAAAAGATCAAAGAAGTTACATTCCAGATCCATGATAAAGTCTTAAAATGGGAAGCTAGAATTGAAGAGAAAGGTAAACATGGTAAATTTGAAAACTTGTGGAAAGGGCCATATCAAATATCTGCTTTCCATGGGAATAACACCTACATTCTACAAGAGATTGATGGAACACCATATGCTGGAGGGCCTGTTAATGGCAGGTTCCTAAAGCATTACAATTGATTAAATCTCTGCCAAGTTTCTCACAACATTGTATATAACCGTTTTATTAGTCTTTCTTTGTTGCAAATAAATGACAAGCTGAACAGGAAGCTCAAGCCCGAGGTGAAGGCTCACAAAGCTAGGAAGGGATGCTTGTCAACTCTATCTATGTTTCATAAATTGGACAAAGCACTGGACATACGAGTTCTTAGTGTACTATAGGAGCACACTATCCCAAGTGGAGCCACTGTTATCACTTAGAACTAAAACTGATATATGTAACTTTTCATCCTAGTCCGATGACAAAGGTCAGTGCTAGTCTATTGTTGTTTTAATTTTCTTCCCTTAGAATCTGAAGTTTTGAAGAGGTCTTTTAGTCAAATTATTCTCAGCTTCCATTGATCCCCCTCCATCCACCATTATTTTATAGCCACATGTTATCTTGTGTCAGTCACCGAACCTTTTTGTAATTCTGCAGCGCATATATACCATTAAAATGTTTTCGCAGCGCAATCCCAATTAGGCAGTTTCGCAGCGCAATCCCAATTAGGCAGTTTCACAGCACAATCCCGATTAGGCAGTTTCGCAGCGCATCATTCAAATTTAAAACTGTCAGCGCTGCAAAATCATGGATTCGTACATTTTGCAGCGAATCTTTCCCGAAATGTCAAGTCCGTTAGGTGAGTCATAGGTTGTGTCTTCTCATGTCAGCTCATTTACCCCTCTTATCACCTTTCACCACTCATTGCCATTATCACCACCACTAGATCTATTGATACGTATGAATCATCACTCCCAAGAAAGACTACCTTGCATAAATCTTAATGATGGTTGTAAGTCCTGCATGAACGAAAAATCTGCAAGATTACAACTTGAGAGATTTTAAACGGCAAATTTTAAAATTTCAATTACAAAGATAATCAAGCGAGGCTGAATTCAAACAGAGGCTAAATCACAATTCCAACCGGAGCTGGTAGTCATTGTTTGCTAAGATTTGCAAGAATCAATGGAGAAAAAGGAGCACAGATCCGGCAAATGTCTATGGACCGAACCTGAAGGCTTAGATATAACGCTGAGAAATAAAGAGGTGGAGAAAGCATTCAAAAAGGCCGGGTGCTAGAAATTTTGCAAAATGTTACAAGGAGGACACGCACAGGTAACTAAAGAATTTGCACTTAACTTCACAGGCTTGAATTCAAAAGTAGCCATGATAGAATTACAGGTTTCGCCAGATGTAATATCTACTGTGACAGAGATCCCACGAGGACAAGAGAAATGGTTTAAAAATTTTAAGTTTGACATGAATCCTTGCAAGGAGTCCTTGAAGGATGAATTTGTAAATGAAGATTTAAATAAGGCAGTGCCCAGGAGTTATGTCAAAGAATATTATGCTCATTTACTCACCTGCATACAGAAATATCTGACTTGTGAAGGAAGGTACAACAAGGTTTACTCTTACCATTTTAAACTCCTTTTGCATTTCACAGGGAAGGTCTCCATAGACTTACCTTTTTATCTTTTTCGTAGTTTGAGTAAGATGTGTGATAAGGTACAGCTGAGGAAAGAGGATTGTGAAACCTCTTTGTTTCATCATGGTCTGATCAAACTACTAGTTTTAGATGGCCTTCAAAAGGTAACAGAGATTGGAATTCCTTCATTTTTATGGCTAGTTTCAAAAGCCAGACTGGCCTCACTCCTCAACTTGCACGAGATTTTACAATAGCTGAGCTCCAAACAGAAGCAAGAGCTAAAAGAGTTCCAAACTCACAAACAAGGAAACAAGTGAAGCCACTCATCATCCAAGATCAGCCTCAGCAAGCAACTAAGGGAAAAGCGCAGGGTAAAAGGACTGTACCTGAAACAAGCACATCTGAAGTAGTCCCAAGAATAAGAACAAGAAGCCAGATGAATAAGGAAAAAGGTAAAGCTATAGCAGTTGAAGAAAGTCCAGTGTCCAAGGGAAGTCTAAATGACTTATTACAGGCTATTGATGTTGAGCAGTCTCAACCAATTCAAATTGAGTTGATACAGTCAAAACAAGAAAGCACCAAGAAAGCCGAGGCCTCAAAAAGGCTTAAATTTGATGAGACAGCTGAAGAGTTTGTTTTTAAACCTAGAAGACCTATGACAAGGAGATTCCAGCAAGTACAGGAAGCATTTCCCAGAACAGAGGAAACAGGGGAAGGGACACAACGTTGGCAAAAGAAGAACACAGGAAAAACAGTCATTACATCTAAAGAAGATAATATAGCAGACCTGAAGAGCCAATTGGAATCAGCTAAGCATGAGATTTCCAAGTTGAAGAAAGCTACTAGAAGACATGCAGTCATACAAGCAAACTATTATAGAATTAAAACTCTATGGGAAGAGAATGCAGCTGTAGAAGTGGTTGATTACAATACACAATTTCACACCTGGAAAGTGCCAGCAATCAAAGAAGCCAAGTACATCAGAATGATCAATATGCAACTAAGAGCTGGTAATAAGGTTATGAAAAAACAAATTGAAGATCTGAAGGCGCAGCTAAACCAGCTTAAAGGACCTGCTAAATGAGTTTACATTTCAAGTAAGATTTTGTTTCAAAAATTTTGATAAGTTTGCTTGATCTTATATTTCTGAAGAAATCTAAATCCCCATTCAGCCTTTGGAAAGTCTAAAGAAGTTTTTGGCAATCAAAATACTCGGTTAATAAAGGTCTCAGGTTAAAAAAACAAGTCTTTTAAACAACTCAGCAGTTTCGTAGCGCGCTACGAAACTGCTGAAGGTGATGATTTCAACTTAAATCAAGCAGTTTTGAAGTTGAAGCGGGAAAATTTTGAAGGACAGTTGTATACAACAAAAACACTCGAAGTTACAACAACCAATCATAATAGCATAAGTGGAAATAAAGGATTTGAATCAAAAAGTGGTATTTTGTCATATCATAAGAGAATTGAAGCATGCATCAGAGAGCTTGAATGCGTTTTCCCTTTGGTTTTCAAAATAGTGGATGACACATCATCAAATCAGGTTTCATAACAGTGGACAGCACATCACAACGTGGCCACCGTCATATTTTGAGGGATAACAATTAAAAACCGACTCATGAAGATTTGAAGACCATAAAGCCGAGAAGGATAGACTCCCAATTTTTCTAGACAGTGGAGAAGGTACAGCGTTCAAGGTCAACATGGAGCATTAAACACCCATTTCAATCAAACTGAAAGAGAACCAGATGTCAAAGAAAGGAATCATCTTAAATTAAGGCCATTATGCATGTAATATGGAGTTAGAGTTATAGTTGATTTAGATCTCTAAAAAACTCCAGTTAACATTATGTTGTATTTATTAAAGTAGTTAGAGTTTAAAGAGTTGTTAGTAATAGAAGAAGTTTTCGAATTCCCCTCATGCTTGAGGAGGACTCTCGATCAGTTAGAATAAGAGCTCTATATATAGCTGAAACAGCAATGTAATCAGGGTTGGAAATTTTATGGAGAAGCTTGTATTTGGCTCATGTAAGACTCATTTTCAGTAATACTTATTTGACCTTGCTTCTCAGGATTCATGAAGGATTTTTTATGTTCAGAATATGTGATGTTGTCCTTTTCTTAATTCTTACAGTAGTATGGATGTATAATCACTCAGAATTCACTGAATGTGCTCTGACTTCCTGTATACATTTGTAAACTGTGTGGTCTCATATGAGTTTATGTTCTGAATGTTTAAATGCTGAATGCCCTGACTTCCATGTAAGGTTGAGTTCATTGTGATATTGAGGTGTTGTTGACTCCATAAGCCCAATGGATAGTTGTTAAATCTGTTTCCACCATTCATATTTGTCACAGTTGTTTTACAAGAGTTAGCCATCTTATCTATAATTAAAATCATTAACCCTTTTGAGAGAGCCCTCTCAGGTTGAGGAGGCTAATCCTTAGCCTAAAGTAGGTTTGAAACAGTTACTTGAAGTCTTCCTGGTCTGCAGCCTTCCAGGGTCTGATTTTGAGATAACAGGGGCATAACAGCCAACTCAAGCTCATGATTCACATAGTTATTATCATGCTCATTCAGTTTCCTTGACTCGTAGTATACCACCTGTCCTTCCTACATTAGGACTCCATCAAGTATTCTCTTTCAAGTAACTATACATATCACAAATTCTTTGTATGTATCTACAATCTTCAAAACTGAATAATTTGTAAGAAACAACTTCAATTACTCAAAACTAGTTGCACATTCTTCTGTCCATTCAAATTTCTTCCATTTCTTCTGCAAGGACATAATAAGATAGGAAATCCACGAGAAGTTCTTGATGAAGCACCTATAATAACCTACTAACCTAATGAAATATCTGACCTTATCCCCATTCCTAGGAATTTCCCACTCCATGATAGCTCTGATCTTTTCTGGGTCCACTGCTATACCTTCCTTGGAAACTACATGCCCCCAGTAATGAACTTTGGTCTAAAAGAAATTGCATTTACTAATTTTGGAATACAACTGATGTTCTCTCAACATTCTTAACAATGTTTCTAGATGCTCTATATTCTCTTACTCATTCTTTGAATATATCACTATCTCATCAATGAATATTATCAGAAACTTGTCCAGATAAAGATGCAGGAAACTATTCATCAAACACATGAAAGTAGTTGTAGCATTACTCAAACCAAAAGGAACCAGAACAAATTCATAATTCCCATGCCTAGTTAGGAAAGAAGTCTTGTAGATGTCCGCTTCTTTGATGTGTTCCTAATGATATCCTGATCTCAAATCAATTTTCAATAACATTGTTGCTCCCTTCATTTGATCAAACAAGTCATAAATTTGTGGAAAAGGGTATTGTTCTTAATCATCACCTTATTCAACTTCCCGTAATAAATGCATAACCTAAGAGTACCATCCTTCTTCTTCACAAAAAATACTAGTGCACTCCAAGGTGACACACTTGGCCTAATGTATCCCTTGTCAAGCATTTCTTTCATCTACAACTTCAGTTCCACTAATTCTGGATTTTTCATCTTTTGCGGTGCCTTTGATGCTGGTACTTCTCCCAACATCAACTCAATAGAAAATTCCACTTTCCTATGAGGCGGTATCTCTAAGATCTCTGCCGGAAACACATCCTGAAACTGTTGCAAAATTGGGTACCTCTTCAAGACTTCTGCATCCTCAACATCCTTATCTTTATCACCAGAAATATGAACTACAAACAATACACATCCTTTTTTTTTAAATATTTGTGGAAAAAACCTGTTATCAGTTTCATAACCAATGTTTCAGACTAACTTAGCAAGCCCATCATCAGGGCAATGTGATCTGTATTTTGAGAAGAGAGAGCGTGCAAACATGGAGCAATTAACAGTTAATAGTTAAATGAGAGAAATGTTTAATGTCAACTTTATAAATGATTAATTGCTTATTATTTAGAGAAAAATTTAAACTGAATTTAATTGGATTTAATAATGATCTTATATATAAATATTAAATGTTATTTGATAAATTTAAAAATATATCAATCTCATATTAGAAAATTTGAAGATTTGATTCCTTCATTGTTTTAAATTTAAAGTTTAAATCCTTTTATTATATTTAATTTAAATTAATGGTGTGGTTTATTTATTCAACTTTATTAATTTTATTTAATGAGAAAATAAATGGGAATTTTATTATTAATTATGTTTAAGATTTATTTTTTTTATGAATGTTGTTTAATATTATTTTTTTTTTTTTTTTTTTTATTTTATTTTATAATTTTATTTTTTATTTATTTAATACGGTTTCCAGGCATATTTAGCTCTTGAAATTCTCACCTTCTCAAAATTTAGAGCATTGTTCATTGTTTCACTTCCATGGTGGGACTTAATGGTGTTAAAGAGTGAATCCATACAGGTTAGTAGAATTTCAAAATATTTATGGAAAAAACCTTTATCAGTTTTATAACCAACGTTTCAGACTAACTGAGTGAGTCCATCATTTAAATAAAATTAATTAAACTCTGAATAAATAAACCATCAACATTAATTTTAAATTTAAATATAATAAAAGGAAATTAAGCTTTAAATTTAATAGCAATGTTAGGAAATTAATCTTTCAAAATCTCTTAATATGAGATTGATATATTTTTAAATTTATCACAACTAACATTTATATATTTATATATAATATCATTAATAAATCCATAAATTAAATTCAGTTTAAATTTCTCTCTAAATAATAAGCAATTAATCATTTATAACGTTGACATTAAACATTTCTCTCATTTGACTATTAACTATTAATTGCTCAATGTTTTCACGCTTTCTCTTCTCAAAATACAGATCACATTGCCCTGATGATGGACTCACTTAGTTAGTCTGAAACATTGGTTACAAAACTGATAACAGGTTTTTTCCACAAATATTTTTAAATTCTACCAACCTGTATGGATTCACTCTTTAACACCATTAAGTCCCACCATGGAAAGGACATAATGAACAATGCTCTAAATTTTGAGAAGCTGAGAATTTTATGAGCTAAATACACCTGGAAAACCTTAATAATAATAATAATTAACAAACTTTCATAAATTAATTAATTTTAAACCTAATTATAATTAATTCCCTATTTATTTTTCTCATTCAAATAAAATTAATTAAAGTCTCAGTAAATAAACCATCAGCATTAATTTTAAATTTAAATATAATAAAAGGAATTTAAACTTTAAATTTAATAGCAATGATAGGAAATTAATCTTTCAGAATTTCCTAATATGAGATTGAT
>APFE031057712.1:12788-24516 GCA_000404065.3 Pinus taeda | reverse complement strand
TAATCCCTTGAGAGAGCCCTCTCAGGCTAAGGAGGCTAAGCCTTAGCTAAAAGATTGGTTTGAAACAGTTACTTGAAGTCTTCCTAGTCTGCAGCCTTCCAGGGCCTGATTTTGAGATAACACCCTATAAGGTTCTCTTCTCTCCATCATTATCCAAGCACTCAATAGTCTTATCGTAGTAATCTACCTTAGCCTTGTGAATATACAACCAATCCATACCCAACAACATATTATATGATCCCAATGGAAGGACATTTAGATGTGCCAATGTAGACATATCGCTCAACTCAAATGCACAATATCTTACCCAATGATGAACTATTTTCTTAGTACCTATAGCCAACTACACCAACCAAGGCTCTGTATGCACTTCTTTATTCAAACGAATCTTATCCACTAGGTCAGGACTAATATAACTATAGTTAGATCTAGGGTCAATCAAAATAGAAAAAACTCGATCAAAAAGCTTACCTTTCGTCTCAATAATAGATGCCTGATAATCAACTTTCCTACTATCCAATGTTGTATAAATCCGAGGAATACTTTGTCCAACATCCCCAAATGTTGTGCCTCCTGAGAACTGTAAATTCATGGTATGCCAACCTAATGTTGTGGACAATACCTCATATAATGATCCTTTCCACAAGTCCAACACTGCAAAGGCATCCTTCCATCACCCTTGTTCTACTCGTCACGTTGAAATCCTTTCCCTCTGTCAACTGCATTGAACTACTTCAATGATGTTGCATTCTCCTTGTCATCTATATCCTATGGTTTTCCTCTCTTATTATCCCACTTTCCTTTATTATTATCATTACCTTTCCAATCCTAGTTAGAGTCACTCTTTCTCTTTGATTTCTCATAACAATGCTTTATCTTTTTGATGGAATCCTCCAACGATTTAGGTTCATCAAACTCAATCATGTCTTTGAATGACACGAGAAACCCATTGATAAATCTATAAATCTTGGTTTTATCATCCTTAATATAAGGAACATATCTCAACAAATCTAAGAATCTACTAGTATACTCCTCATTAGTCATAGATACCATGTTCAACTCATAGAACTCCTTTTCCATGTCATCATAGTATCTTTCAGATAGATATGTCTTCTTGAAAATTCTCTTAAACTCAATCCAAGTCATCTCCTCTTCTTGAAATCCTCTAACATTCTTCACATATTCCCAACAAATGTATGCTTTTCCTTTAAGACTGAATGTAGCTATGTGGGTTTTCATGTTTTTAGAATAATCATGCAATCTAAAGAACTTATTCATCGCAAGCAAGCAAGCTTCTGCATCTTGTGACTTCTTCATTTCTCCATCAAATGTAGGAGGTTTTGCTTTCTTGAATTCCTCTGGAAATTACTATTTCTCACTCATCCTATATGAATAGTGACAGTGATGATGATGGTGTCTTTTTGAAACAGGACTAGAATAGTACCCAGAATCATTACCCCTCCTATCAAGTGTATCCAAGAACCTACCATCTCTGACTATATCATCCATGTCAAACCTGTATCTCAACTGAGACTTCTACCCTATGCCCCATTAGTCCTTTCCTCCCATCCATGACCGATCCTAAGCGGTCCCTATCTCTACAAAAATGAAAACCTATAAAGGATTATTGCATTAACCTATGACTACTTCTCTTGTGCCTTGACAAGTCTGTCCTATGACCGAATGATCTTATCATTATCCACCTTACAACTTCTTATCTCTACTTTCAAAATTCTCAATGTATCTACTATGTCAGGGGAGTACTCATCACCATGTTGTTCATATGATCTGTAGGGAGAATCATGTGAACTATAGTCCACTATTTTTCTTTCCATCTTTGATCCTCTACTTCCTATAAACATACCATGTCAGATAACCAAATATAAAAATGATTAACATACATCATTGAATTTCAGGGGAGGCTATCTCGCCTGTAAAATGAATCCATATTAGCACAACACACACACACACACACACACACACACACACACATATATCACAATGCATGAATGACAAACACATTCCGCCCATCTAGTCCAAGTGTTGAACTTGAGAGCTCTGATACCGATCCATAACCACCCCTCCGACATTTACCCAATTTCATCGAGTTGTTGGGGTAAACATTAGAGGAAAAGATGAACCGACCTCCAAGATGCAATTGAGGAAGTGGGGCCAACTACTAATGAAAAACCGACAACTCACAACATCCCACAGGGGTTACAACTGACTCAGAGGCTGAAAAACCACCACATGTGGCCAAACCCTGAGTTGGACCTATTTTTCTCAATCCTGGGCCCAAAAACACACCCTAAACAAGCCTTCAATGTGGTTGGAAGCCTCCAACCACATGCACAACATTGCATCCATGTGGTTGGAGCCCAATTTCCCCAGTTTAGAGGGTGCGGTCCCGAATTCTGAGCAACCACTTCAGGCTAGCCTCCAGACCATTGTCCATAACTTAATGAGACTTTTTAGAATGATAAATAACACCAGTACAAAGCCATTCATATAAAACTTGGTCAAGTACTTGACCTGTGCAAGCCTAACCATTATAGTCTTTTTATCAAACATATGATGAACATGTAATCTATAGATCATGAATGAATATCTAAACATATGGGTTTGAAAGTTATTTGAGATTCACCAAAAAGTTCTAATGCCCTCTTATAATAGCGGATATAAAATTTGTTAGCTCATGCATTCTTTAACTATTCGTCGACTAAGAAAGACGTATCAAGAGCCATAGCTAGAACCTATTATGGGGCCATGCTTATAACCAACATTTAACTAGAATAATATCCATGATAGAAAAACAATCACAGCCACATAATAATAACTACAAGTACTCATAGAATAGAATAGGAAAAATATCTTATTATCATATGAAAAATCCAACCAAGTCAGCGGATTCCACGTACCACCCGACCATAAATTGGACTGGACCAAATCTCTCTTTCAGCCAATCACCCCCGCAACATATTCCAAGTATGAATGTAAGATATCATGGAATAAACCAAACAAAACCAAACCAGGTCTTCCACAGGGAAAACCACCTCAACCCCTAACAAGTGATTCCACCTCACTTTCGAACATCACTAACACCAACCAAATCAATCTCTACCTAACCTGTCAAGGGCTCTAGGAACTATTAAATCAACCGTAGCCTTCCAAAGCTCTGGAGCATTTGTCCAACTTAGCTCGAGGGACTAGCAACTCAACCCACCAAGGGCTCCAAAGCCTTTGTCCCAACCTAGGCTCCAGGACTAGTAACTCAACCAAAGTTGTTCCCGGGCTTCTAGAGTGTTTGTTCCAACCCATAACCATAAGGAATTATGAGCACCAATAATAAAAATATCAAGTGGAGAAACCCACAACACCATGGATATCTAAGAAATGGAAAGGCAAGGCTAAAACCACAGTCAATCTAGGAAATCCTTTATGGAAATGATAACACATGACCAGAAAACCACATGCATCCACCATGCATCAAGGAAATCATCAATGCAACCTGTTACCTGCAAATAAATCTAGTTGTATCTATTGATCCACCTGTTCCCTTGTGCTTTCCTACTTTCCTTTGTCTTCTTGCTCCAAATCCAAGGTATGCCAAAGTGCTCTAAAAGTGCTCCAAGAAAGCTCTAAGTGTGCAATAGTATGAGAGAATAGAGAGAGAGCTCCAAAATCGAATTGACAAAAGTTGTGAATTGATCCTTAGAAGCCTTTTTATCATTGACACCTCTATTTTCTTCATTTTCCTCTATTTTTCCTTCAATTTTCCTCACATGCTAATCTATTACCTTCATCTCACTTTTCTCCTATTTTCCTTTATTTCATAAACAAAATGCCAATTATTTCCATTTTACCTTTGCCAATGTCTTTTCCAATTTCCACAGCCATTAATTAATCACAAGTGATCCCCATCACTAAGTTTTTCCCAACATTCAATGTGGAATACATGTCCCATGACCTTCTCTATTTTTTTTTATATATAGAAAATCTACGAGGGGTTATTATAGTCAAGATATACTCCATTGTCTTAATTAGACTGTCTAGTTGGTGATTCAATTTTTCCTTCTCTTTGACAAGGGGAGTCTGAGTATCAAGCTCTATTTTCCTACCTATTCTATGGATTGAAATTAAACCTATTGTTCTATGCTTCCCTCCGAAGTCCCCTGCCAAGTTGTGCAATTGTAAAATAGTTGTGGAACTTTTATATATCAATCTACGTTGAGTTCCCACTCCCCTCGTTCATATATTCCCCATAAATTAGTTCCTTGATAGCACATATAACTATCACCATTCAATCACCACAATATGAGTGTGCTATCCCAAGTTTGGCATTCAAGTTAATATCCTTCAATCTTCATTCACAATCACAATAGGCATCACATGTACACCAGATGTATGGTTTGTTGGAGATGTGTAGACACCACGACCAAGTGTTATTGTGATGTGAGTGATCCATTCTAAAATTGTCATTAATAAAGGGTCATTGGTCTAGTAGCTATTTGATGGAGTATTTCAATGCCACAAAAAAAATGAGATCATAAGAATTCACATTGCAACCAACCTTCCAACAAAATATCATGATGTCATTTTCTCCATTGAGTTTTTTAGAGCTTGCCTAGAATTGTTTCCATTTTTCATGGTAGAGGTTTGAAATTTTTGTTACTTTGGTCTTGAACCATCATTCCTTGATCCATGTTAGATCCTTTATTAGCCAATACATCCAGTGCTAAGTTCAAATTCCATTTTACATGGTGGAACTCAATTATCTCAAAATTCCTCAATTGAATTGTTATCCTTTGCAATATTGGGGGGATTTGAGGGCTACAATTTTCTTTGAGTTTAATCACCTATTGAATAACTATCATGGAATCCCCAAAGACCATCAATTGATGAATTCTTCTTTCAATAGCTAGTTCAAGCCGCTACCATAGGGCCAAGTATTCTGCTTGGTCATATGTAGCGATACCCAAACCCCATGCATATTGAGACTCTATTTTCTCATCGAGGTGATATCTAACCCCTCCCGATCCTACTTCCCCCGATTTACCTTTCCAATGAATTATTAAAAAAACAGAGAGAAGTGTTCCTTTCTTATCTTCCATTCTAGAAATTCATAAACATTCATTCTTATATAAAAGGACATGTTGACGAGTGGTTTAGGATTGAAGTTACTGGCATGATACGAGACATTCCCATATTTGATCTAATCTCTTTCATCTAAAGATAAGTCCTCAAGATTAGAGGATTTGTATCCTCGAGCCGTGATGGATTCAAAGAGTATATTTAGAGCTTTGAGAACAATCATGGATGAGTTATAACTTTCAACTTTGAATACAACGTTATTGTTAGCTAACCACACTAACCAACAAATGTATTTAGGGAGGGACATCTAACATTGTACTGAAAATGAAGAGGTTTTCCTCTACCATGGGATTTTATTTTTCCATAATTCAAACATCTCTATCTAGCTAACCAGGATGCTTACAATATTGCTAATTTTTTCTAGGGATATTTTTCAAACTTCCAAAGTGAATGTGCGCTTCTTAAATACATGGGGGATATTCTCTTCCTCCATTGGTAATGGGAACACCTTGACAACCATTGTATATTTCATTTCCTTAGATTCTCTATCATAAAAATTATATGATGAACCATTACCCAACATAATATGTTTATTTTAGGTAGGCCATCCTTATGCCAATTCTACATCTTACATGAAGCTATATGCAAAAACATTTTTACCATCAATTCGTAACATGCTTTGACTGACTAATTTTTCCTTGGGCTGACCATCCAGGTTTGCTAGTTATTTTTTAAAACTTCAATTAGAACTAAACCTTTCAACGAGTTTATTAAAGTATCTCATTTAGGTTGGAGATTGGGAGGTATTCCTAAACATATATAGCCTAACCATTTTACTTTCTCATTCCATTTTGATATATCTATAAAGTCTAATATATCCTACTCTCCTCATCTATTTCAATATTTCCCTTATTTTGTGGTTTTTTCCATTAACATAGCCGATGGAGTGCGATATTTCCATACATTTATGAGAGCATCATTTCCAATTTCCATCCTAAATTATTCAATAGTATGGGGTATGCAACCTTACACAACTTCCATATTTTTGAACCTTACCCTATCCAATTCACATTCTCCACTATGAGAAGACTACCTTTATGAAAATATTTCTACAAAAATCTTATTTCAACTATCCCTTTGAATCAGAGAGGAGATGCCATACTATTTTTCTCCTAATGCAAGATTTATAAATTGGGGATCCTTTAATACTAGACAAATGCAAATTTTAGGAAGACATACTATATTCTAATTAATCAAATGAAACACTTTTTCATTATTTTTACGATCCTGCCAAAGAAATTTTTTTATGAGACTGTTGATCTGGTTGATCATCCTTTTGGAGCAAGGAAACCATAACCCATGTATACAGGAAGAGATCACAATATTGATTTTATCAATACAACCTTCTTGACAACATTTATCCATTGCATTCCCCATAACTATATTTTTTTCTTGAGTTTTTGCAAGGCCTCATCCTAGTCTTATGTGTTTAATTATCCCATAGAAATTTCACTCCTAAATATTTAAATTATTTCCATCCAATTGCCACTGGAAATTCTAGTGTTGTGGAAATCTCTCTTAAAATGATTTCTAAACAATTCCATTCATATAGCTAACTTTTTCTTTGATTCACCAACCCACCCAAGAGATATATATAGACATTAAGCAGACAATTATAAGGATTCACAATAATTTTGAATGGCCTGCCCAATAGAAGGGTGTCATTTGTAGATTGAGAGTGCTTTAACCCCTTTACATTCTGAGCAATACTTAGACCTAATAACCTGCCTTATAGCCTTTCCCTCTCTAACTTATTGCTCAATATTTTGACAAAAATGATATATAGAAGGGGGGGAGTGTGAACCATGTCTCAATCCCTTTGAAGCCACAAAGAAGGGATTAGGATGACATTTATTAAGGGCGTGATCGAAGGGGATCCAATGTAGGCTTTGATCCAATGAATGAATTCACAACTGAAACCCAATTTTTCAAGTATTAAGTATAAGAAATAGTGTCTTACCTAGTCAAAAGTGTTAGACATATCCAACTTCATGACCAATCCAAGTTCCCCCACTTCCTTGCTTGAGTGTATAGCTTCCCAAATAAGAATTATATAATTTATTCAATATTTTTCTATGCTACATAAAGGCCCCTTGATTTTCAGATATAATCTCAAGCAAAAGTTTCTTTATCCTAGTGGCTATGAATTTTGTGAGGATTTTATACACAACATTACAAAGGGAAATAGTTTTGATTTGAGATAAATTCATAGGATTTGTATCTTTACGAATTAATGCAAGAAAATAAGATTTTGTATTTTCCCCAATCTTGTCTTTATTTCTCATCCTATTTAGCATTCTCAACGAATCCTTTTTATCATAGGCCATAAAGTATGATAAAAAAATAATAGTAAAACCATCTAGTCCGGGGGGGTTGTCTGGTTCCAAAGTCCAAATCTCTTCCATGACCTCCTTTTCCTCTATATCTTTGACTAATTAATGATTGGAAGATTTTGTGTCAATTGATGTTATACATGCTAGAAACTCTTGAGCTTGCTCCAAATCTACATCTTTGTCTTCAATGTAAATAGCCTGAAAATGAAGAAATTCCTCTTGCTTTATATCAGCAAAGGTAGTTAGTCTTGGCTTACCTTTATGCACGATTTATCTTATTATGTTTCACATTTCCCTAGCCTTGGCATTCTTATGGAAGACGGAAGTGTTTTGGTCACTTGTTTGAAGCCAAAAACTTCTTTATTTCAATCTCTTGTACTCTTCCTCTTGTCAACTTGTTGAGAATATTTTCCGAGTAAGCTCCTTTTCTTTTTCTATATGCCAATTTTTCACTTGACAATTTTCAATCAAGTTTTGACGATTTTGAAGTTGTTTTACCAATGCGAGCCTCTTTTGGCTTAGAGGTTTATAATGTTCTTTCACCATATTCTTAGTTCTTGCTTCACCACTTTCAGTTTTGACTTTTGCACAAAAGAAGGAGATTCCATGACATGAGTCATCTAGGCTTGTTTTGTTATATATGTGACCTTATCCTCCTTAAACCAGTCTGGATTATATCTAAATGGGATTATGCCTAAATTTTCCAAATGATCAATCGATAAAGAAATTGGTTGATGATCAAATTCACCTTGCACCAAAATTGTAGTACAATCCGTCCCTTAAAGGAGCCAGTTGTTATTCATTAGAAAGCAGTCCAATCAAACTGGTATGTGACTTTCCCCACTTATTTTGTTTGTCTAGGTTTATTTACCTTTCTTTGGAGGTATATCTACTAAGTCCCAATCACTAATTATATCCTCTTTTCTTTCTCTGAAGGGGTCACAAATGAGGCTAGCCCCATGCTTCTCATAGGAGCAGAGAATGGTATTAAAATCCCTCCTACAATTATGCTATTATTATGCCACCATCTTTCTTTTAAGGAGTTAAGTGAGTCCCGGGACTCCAAATTTTCTCCATATATTATGGGAACATAAAAATGGATGACATAGATATGCTCCCTCATATCCTTTCTTTCCAATAATGATGCTATTTAGAATTTATATTTCATACTATCAGTCAAAGTGAAAAAGGAGCCTAGCAAAAAAGTACCAAGTCCACAAGATGCTCCATGTGAGCTTTGCACCATTTTGGTACTATCTCACTAGAAATATTTTGCTATATTAACTGCTTCTATTTCTTTGAGCTTAGTTTCTTGAAGAATAAGAATCAAAGGTCATTCCTTCTTTACTAAGTCTTTAATCGACACGAATTTTCAGGGGCTTCAAAAACCCCTTATGTTCCATGATAGAATTTGCATCCTTTTTTGGGGGTGTTTTGTGTTTTACCACCTCGCTCTTCTATTTCTTTCTAATCTTTTGTCGTTAATGGCTTGAGAATATTAGTGATTACAGGTTGATTTCTCATTTTCTTGTTTTGTTTTGCTTCTATTTCTTGCATCATCTTCTTTTAGGGCCTTCCTTTCTTTTTCTTGTTAGTCTCTATTTATTGGCTACTGATCTCATCAACCCAGTTAAGTGTTTGGGCCTTATTTCTAGACATTATTCTTGACGTGTTGCCTTTTGTCTCCTTTAGCTTCTTTGGTGTTCCACCAACTTCATTTCCTCAACTTACTAACAATATTTTAGCATTATCCGTTGGGGTCGAGTTTTTAACTTATTTTTGAGTTAAGCCTAGGCTTTCATTTCTTCATCATTCTCTCGTTCTTTGATTCCCCTTCATCATTTTTCAACATTCCTAGCTTCCTCTTCGGAAGCCAATTTGGTTTGTTATGATTTGTTTCCTCATCATTTTCTTCTCGAGACTACAAGATCTCAAAAGGATTTGTTGAATATGAAGCCACATTTCTACCTTGTGTAGATTGGATTTTTTTTACTATCATCTTTCCCTTATTTCCTCCCTTTCTATGAGTTTTCAATTGCTCCTCTTGCACTACCACTGTATCCTCTAATTTTCTTGCTTGAGTCTTCTTACCATCTCTTGCAAAGTGACCATAATCATGTTATTTTCTGCATTTTAAAGGGAAATTGCTCATAGTAAATACTTTGGTGGTGGATCCATTCCCCCTACGTAAGATTTATTTATGAGGGAAACCCTTTCTTAGGGCCTACTTCAATGCATATCTGCGTGCATGCAAATTGGAAGCCTTTGCGTTTGACCTTATCCAAATATTTCCCCAACCCATTGCCTATCGCACACAAATAGTCATCACACCAGAATGAGAGTGATAGGTTTGGAAGCTTGACCTACTAGGACTACATTTGGTATGTCTTCATTTGGATCAAAATCCAATGGCCATTAGCTCAAATACATGCCTCTGGCTCCAAATAAATACGATCAATTTATGAAGATTACATCTTTTTCTTCCTTATATTTGAGAAGAAAAGAAAAAAGATCATTCCCACATGCATACATTCCAATATTTCTTTTCATATGTGGCTTCCATGTCTTATCCAACCATAATTCCACGAATAATGGGGATGACTACATTCTTGTGAACTTCCCTACGAGAGCACGATTTGAAAATGCCAAGGAAGTTCACCTAAAAGCAGTGGGAAGAGCCACCGAGGGTATCATCTCCACCTTCTTCACAAATTTTGCGCGTGCTTCCTTGGTTAGAGGCTTCTTAGGGAGACAAGCAACGAGGGCTTGAAAGGTTGCAACATTGTCTGACGGAGGGGGATAAGCTCCCTCCACGAAAGCCTTCCTATGATCGTAGCTAAGGTTTCACTTAGGGTTTAGCAAGAGTTGCAAAATGTTGTGTGAAAATCATCCTCCAATATATTTTATAAAATTGTTATTAATAATAATTTAAATTTTTTAATAACTATTAAGAAAAATAAAATTGTAAATCTTGAAATTTTTTATTCTAATGGAATGCTTATTTAGGATAAAAAAATTTAATACAATGAAACTATTAATTAAAAAAGATCAATTAAAATTTTAATTTATGACATATGTTAATGTGCATAATAATTGTTGAAAGTTTGAAATATTTATAACGATGCGAGGTCTAATTCACTGAATTCTATCTTTATTTTGACTAATTTTGGTTAATGTTGGCTTAATAGTTCCTTTATCATATGAATTTGAATGAACCATAAATCTACCTTTAAATTATCATAGTAAAATTCTAAATTAGATAAAAATTTAAACAATTTACTGAAGTCAATGTCATTTCCTAAATCAAAGGAAAAAGTTAATTCAACACAAAAAATGGAAAATCCTACTCCAAAATCTTTTAATATTTCTTTTAATGAAATATTTGTGAAAGTAATATTTAACATATCCTATGAATGTAATAAAAATTTTAAAAACATATATATTTCCACATAAATATTGTAATATTTGAAAATATTAATTTGAACTCTAGACTCAAGATGGATCAAATAAATTTAAGGTGATATGATAAAATGCTAAAAAATGTCAAATCTTATTTTTAATTACTATTACTCACTAATATATGATTAAGGTTAATAGAACTTATAGTTACGGTTAATCATTAATAGATGATTAAGGTTAATGGAAGTGATTTTGTGGTAAGATTTAGAAGATGAAGAATTTCATGATGACATGTGAGTGAGGGCAAGGGTAAGCGGTAGGAGGTCAAAGCAAATCGTTATGTCATCAACTCGATGAATTGAACATACCAAGAAGCCCGCATGTTCTCAAGTTGGACTTGTAAACGTAACGAGGGAAGAATGGGATGGAATGGAAATTTCTTTTTGGTGAGAGCCTTACTTTATTTTTGGTGAGAGCCTTACTTCATTGGTGGTTGTAATGAAGCTTTATAACTTTGGGCAATTTTTGGTTTAAATTGATATGGAGAAATTTAATTGCAACTTAATTTTAATTCCAAGAAACTTGTTTTGCGGAACCAATTGTCTCCTACAAAGTTCATGGAAATTGAACATGATTGATATAGAGTTGAATCCAATTGTGTTTGTGGCAGTGAAGGCATGTGAATATGAAACAAAACTTTTGTTGTTATGACTCAAATGGCCTCTCTTTCTTTTGCATAGAAAAATTGAGTTGAGATGATATATAATTTATGATTTAGTATTAAATTATTTTTTAAAGTAAATTGTAAAGATACATTAATTAATAGTTATAAATAATTCGTAATA
>APFE031057712.1:0-12187 GCA_000404065.3 Pinus taeda | reverse complement strand
AAAAAGATTAAAAAAAAAATACAAACCAAATTAAAAAAAAAAATACTAGTCAAAAGAAAAACTGAATTCCTAATATCATGCTTGTGGCAGATATAATAATTAGTATTATGTTTTGACGGGAAAAAATATATATAAATAACAATGCCATTTAAAGGAGTAATCTTCTTAATTTTTTTTAATTTTCACGAACTTCAATTTTTTTTAATGTCTATCTTTTTATATATAAAAAAAAAAAAATACAAATACAAATACTTGTATACCAATAATAATGTAATGCTTTGAGACTTAATACCATACATAAACCCCATATAATCCAAGGAGATCATACATCTTTTGTAAGGTAGGTTGACTAAAATGAGATGCAGTGATGTTATCAATCGGTGAGTTGTGGAAGCTAAGGCGTAAAAGTAGGATGAATGATGATGCCTCCAAATGGGTATGTATATGTAATTACCATGCTACAAAATCCATACACTACAAAATAGTACAATGGAAGAATGCTCTTTGATCTTAAGAAGCTCAAGGGATTTAATCAATGGATTTTCACGGCTTATAATGTATACAATATATGAGTAGCCAATATATTTACTTGAAAGGAGTTGATAATATTTTTGTTTCGTGTGTTCGCTAGAGAAACATGATATTTGATTTATTCAAAATAGAAGAAATATCTATGAGCATGAAAAGTCTAAGTAATTTTTGATTGTTAATTTTATTTATTAATCTTAACCAATTGGAAGGGCCATTGTATTTCTTAGCCATACATTTAGTTTGGAATAGTTTAATTTGATAAAAAATAATTTGAATGGTGGATCATTAACTTTATCTATTAACTAATTGGAATGGTTGGTAATTGTATTTTTTAGCAACATATTTATCTTGGAATAGTTTAATTTGACCAAAAGTAATTTGAGTGGATGGATCACTAAAGAGATCTCTAAATTGTACCAGCGAGAGTTTTTGAACATTTTATCTCTTTGCCTATGTTGGCTAATCTGAAAAGGAACTTATTTGTCCACATTAGTGTAGATTAAATTCAAGAGAATAAATGTTGATGAGGATGTTCTTTATACTTATTTAATGAAAATAAGAGACTAATGAGAAAAGGTGATAACAGTAGGAGTAACCTAATAATGTCAAGTGGGATGCTTGATAAATGTGGATGAGAAGATGTCATTGGTATCCCATTAGTGGTGTTTGGAATTAGGGAAGTGGATGTTGTGTTTATAGCATGTGAGGGAGAAATGCATCAGGTTTCTGCCCCCTAGCAAATGACCATTTTATGGGATGACCTGATTGCATAATTGAGGATTTAAAAGCCCACATTTCTACCAAATTATAATAAAAGATGAGTGTGTAGTGATAAATAAATTTAATGTAAATGATTATGGATATGAATGGGTTAAAATTTTAAGGTGTTATAATTTGGTTATTTTAATATGTATTAAAGAAAAATAATTTTGCTTTAACCTTTCTTTTCCTACCATATTTTAAAATTATAATATATGAAAAAAAAAAATATGTATTTAATTTATGGATGCAAGACATATTTGTCAAAGTCAACAAGAAACCTAGGAGGTATCTCCACATTTATTAAAGGGAGTGGGTTCCCTTAATTTAATTTAAGTCAAAATTATTGTAATTAAAATATAGGGATTTGATTTTCTAATCTAAATAGAGATATATTTAGGAAATGAGGAAATTTTCCCTCAATGACATGTAATATATTATTTAAGGAGAGTTGTTGAAGAATTAGAGGTTTAAGTCTTAGATTTGATATTTTCCTTGCATGAAAGATTAGATCCACCTTTGGTGGATCTCAACAAAACCATTATATTGTATATAGACAAATCCTTAATAATTAGAAGATAGAAGAGAATAGAAGAGATATTAGGAGATGACCAAGAGAGGGTAAGGGGTCAAGAGAGGTTCAAGAGGAAGAGTGGAAAGGGCCAATTATTGTGTAAATCGAGCCATATTGTACATATCATGTGTTAATAGAAATCGTGTGAGATTGTCCTCCATTATTGTGTATGCCTGATCTCTATGTTCAACTGATGTGTTTATACTCCATGAAGGATTGAATCGGTTCAGTCATGGTAGAAGACTATAAGCATAAACAATCAATCCTCACAAGCAATCAGAGGTATTCATGAATGCTTTGTTAATAAGCAGTTTTGAGTCCATGTATGCTAGGTCTTGATAGAAAGACATGTAAATGATCAAATCTAGCACAACCGAAGTGAATTATGAACAAGTAATTGGAATATCCATGTGTGAATAGTTGTAACAAGTTAGAGTTTTCCCATTAGTTTTAATTGAAGCTGCCATTAAGGTCAAGGTTTCTCCTCACATGGTTCAAGCATTTTGTAGTCAAATCCTTGTAATTCATATCTTAGATTTCTAATAAAAAGTGAATGTAGGCTTATAGCATCTAAATGGAGTAAGGATATATGGATCCAAAGAAACATATCTAGGTAGATTCCATTCAAGGAGATTGAATTTCGAGATGTGTTCCATCTAATTTTATCCAAATCAAGGAACATTTGATTGTTCGATAAGTAAAGGGAAGGGAAAGTCACCCAGATCCTCAGATCGTTTGAATCAAAACCTTTATCTAGCAAGGACCCCACAGTAAGGCGTAACATTACATCTGGTCATGATTATATTTGGTTTAGTTTAAATGTTATTACTCCAGCAACCTTCCGGATGGGCATATCCCTAGACCCTCCATAATATATATGGTCAAATAGATATATATGAGTCCTCAGAGGGAGTTGATTACCATTTCATCCCTAGACCCTAGATGGGTTGATCATTTCAGGTGTGGACCTCATGATTTTGGGAATCGTAATAAAATTCATTTAGATGAATAGTTATAGACTAAGGTGAATAGATTTGGGGTAAGGTGAACATATTTAGATCAAGATGGATAAATTTAGATCGGGGATTTATATTGATTCAAAACCGCATCTAGGAATGTGAGGTTGTAAGGACTAATAAGGACCTCATATGATTGTATCAAAGGATGGATGCATAGAAATTTTTAGAATGATAGAGTTTCAATTATAATGTGAATATGTTGACTGGCATGGCCAAAAGTCCTTAGCACCTTTGGGTTAAGCCTTTGGTTCCAAGCCCTCAATCACATGGTGAAATAGATTAAGCCTAGGTGTTAGAAGCACATAAAATTTGAGTTAGGTGCATGATTGCATAATTTTGTGTTGTGTGGGGAGTTATGTAAGAACCCACAAAGTTGGACATCATCGAACCAAAGAGAAAGGAAAGCATAGATGGTGTAGAGTGTGAGGAGAAAGTGATTGAAGATCATCATTCCATTGTATTTAAAAAGATTGGATGCTTGGGAATATGTAGGTTTGAGATAGATATGGTGAATTGGTTGTCATGTTTATGAGGTAGGAGGGATCCCCTTCAACATCAATCTTTGGTATCACATCTACAATGCTCATTTAATTATTAAAGAGAATTGTTGAAGCCAATGAAAACACTAGAAGAAGACTACCGTAGGAGATCAGAGTTGAAAAGGACATCAGTAGAATGTTTGAAGTATTGAAGGGAAATATGCATGCATGGAACTTTGAAGGAGATACGAGGTAATAGATTTATTCTAATAATGAATTTGAGTATATATGGTAGGTGAAATAAAGAAGTTATGGAGGTTTAATAGGGAGACATAACACAGAGAATTTGGTAAAAAGAGAAGACAATTCCAACCAATAAGTAGAGCTACAGAGAATTGTTAATAGAAATGTGGAGAAAGATTTGAGAAGACCAATAGCAAAATATTCTTGTAGTGGTGTGGAGAAAAGAACTCATAAATTTCACGTAGGAACTAATCTAATGATATTTACAAGTAAAAATGTTCTTTATGATTTATATTTCGTATTTATAAAAAGTATTTGTTGATTTCAAGTAGCAAGAGAGAGAGAGAGGAAATTTGTAGTAACTCTTGCAGCAAAGATTACATAACAGAGAGAAGAAAAACTTCCAGTTGATGTTGGGTAGACGGTGTTGAGATAGATCCATAGTTACAGATGTGGGTAGATTTGTCTAGAGAAAATAGTAGGTGAAGCTCTTGAGAGTGAGTAGAGTGCAAAATCTTAGAGGGGAAAAGGAAGGTCAAAAAGTTCTAGAGAAGGATAATTAGTGTTACCAAAAGGCCTGGTTCAGAGGAGAGAAGATTGGTCAAGTGTGTGTAGTAGGATAAAGCAATCTTACTATTGCAAAGTCTTAGTGCAACTCACAAGTGGACAAGGAAATTTCACGGAGGAAGAGTAAATATGACTACTAGTGGTCATAAAAAGGGTTCTAGTGTAAGCCTTGACATAATGGAGGAGAATTCCAAAGAAAATGAAATAATGATGAAAAGGATGAGCCAAGAGGAATTTGGCAAAGAAATTACTGACTCGATGGACGGATAACTCAGTATAATGATGATTCTCATATAGGAAAGTGGAAAAGACTAAAGATGTGGATGGGGAATGAAGAAGCAGGTTACATGGCCTATTAAGAAATATGAGGAAGAAACTGAGGCATATGATGAGTTCTTGGTTGAAGGAAGAGGAACTCAGAGTAGGTAAAGAATGAGGAAGAGGAAGTTCACTATTGTGAACCAAAGTAAGGATCATTCCTTTAGGAAGATGATGATGCAATGCCTCATGTGAGTGTTATGGGTTGCTTGAAATTTGTATATCAACATGAAGATTTGATGATAGAGACGTCAAAGAAGGCTAGAGAGACTTATGGTTTTAAAACTAATGATTTGTGTGTGATTGCAGGTTTTGTAAGTCTTAGAGATGGAGAGTTTCTAGATATTTTCATATGACTAGAAACAAGACATAATCATAATTTTATTACAAGAGAAGGAAAGACAAATATTTCTTATAACGACAATCATAGTGGAAATCATAAACAATGGAAAAATGGAGCTATGGGAAAATAGTTACAAGAACCTGTTACTATATTAAAAGTCAAGATGGCATATGATGAGTGCTTGGTTGAAGGAAGAGGAACTCAGAGTATTAAAGTATGAGGAAGAGGAAGTTCACTATTTTCAACCAAAGCAAGGATCATTCCTTTGGGAGGATCATGATGCAATACTTCATGTGAGTGTTATGGGTTGCTTGAAAAGTTTATATCAACATGAAGATTTGATAATAGAGACATCAAAGAAGGATAGAGAGCCTTATGGTTTTAACACTAATGATTTTTGTGTGATTGCAGGTTTTGAAATTATTAGAGAGGGAGAGTTTCTATATTTTTTCATATGAATAGAAACAAAACATAATCAGAATTTTATTACGAGAGAAGGAAAGACAAATTTGTCTTGTAACGAAAATCATAGTGGAAATCATACACAATGGAAAGATGCGGCTATGGGAAAATAGTTACAAGAACCTATTATTATAGTAAAGTCAAGATGGCTTATGAAGACATCCATAAATAGGATGAAGATAATAAAATTTGATGAAGAAATCAAAATGTTGGAGAGGTTGCTAAGAGAACCGAGAAAGAAATTTTCTTTTTATAATTATTTTATCATATTGATAAATAATGAAAATACATTGATATGGTGTATTTATCACAAATCAGAATCCCAAACCCTTTTGATACCTCTCATTGGAATGCATCGCTGCCTTCAGCCAGATATACTCTAAGAACCTTGATAGCCACAATGGTATAATTCAAACTACCCTTGTAGATTGGGTCATATCCTCTCCATGGGGGCTTCACTGGGGGAGAAATATCATACCACTTGGACTCATATTGGGGGATATATATTGAGGAAAAAATGACATAATATATTGGGGGATATATAGGGGGTAAAGGGTTTTTATATTGGCAAATATAAAAAATGGAGCTTAAAGTTAATGAAAAAATATAAAGGGGTGTAAAAAATGTTAATGAAAAAATGGATACCTACAATATCTAGTGAAAGTAGGGGTTTTTTAAATTGGGAAGTTGTATTGGGTTCATGTTGGTAGGAGGTTAAATAATGTGATTTTTAGAAGGATTTTCCAATATGTAGTCAAATTAAGGGTATTGTTTAATATGCCATGAACGTACATGATATGTCAGAGGTTCACTAAGTGAACCCCCCTTGATCCTCTCTCACCTATTTTAAGTGATTCAAAAAAGAAATCCATAGAAAATTCAATTGGTTATATTTAATGCCTTCTACATATTTGATGGGCTAGTTAGAAAACATCATTTGTCTCCTCCAAATTCCACAACTCTTCAATTAGTTGCATACTTAGTCCTTCTGCCCATCAGAAGTACTCCAACTTCTTCTAAGTAAGTTTCAAATCAAGATGTATATCGGACAGAAGAGGATTCCCACCTTGTACTTTACATCAATTGCCTTTTCAAATGCAATTGATCTACTGCGCATCTCCCTAGTTTGTTGAAATTCAGTCTTAAGCCTTTCTAGCTTGGTCTCATTATCAAGATGCATACGGGAACAAGTTGCATTCAGTTGTAGAACATAATTTCCTTTCTACATTTCATCCTATGATTGCAAGGTAACTTGAATCAGGTGAAAAAAAAATATAAACATTATTAGTCTTTATTGTGTCACTGCCAGATTCATTTCTCACCAGGCTCCCTGAAAAGAAGCTAATTTTTCCCACTTTTGATACCAATGCCCCTTTAAAATTCCTTTTGTCATTCCCAATGATCTAATTTCCATTCTCATCAATAGTAGTGATTTCATTAGGTTCTAAAACTATCTACCTAACATTTCTAAAACAATAAAAGAAAAATAGTTTAGAATAATGACAACTTACAGAGTTAGATATTTTTCTTGGTTTCTATTACAAAATGTAGAGTGAAATCAAAAGTATACATATAGATCATTTCAAACTATTCAAAATGTAAAGATAACCAATATTTCCAAAAATAAGTAAATAAAACAATCCATGGCACAGTAGAAAAACCTTCTTTGACAAAGAATATTGTAGTACCTCTTAGTTGTAAAGTCTCTTTTGAATTAAAATTGTTGCTATATTGTGTCTAAGTATTGTTGGCATGCACTGAAGTACTTTTTCCTATTGATATCACATATAGAGAACACAAATTTGGGGTTTTCATTTCAGTATATGCTATTATACCACAATCCTTAATGTTTCTACAAAAGATTTCAGAGCATGGACATCAATACTTCTATGGCATGAGTATACCATTTAATATAGAAAAATATTCTCTTTGTAAGAAATATCCTTTTCCGAGTACTCAACGTACTCTGTAAAATCAAAATTTTGTTGGGATAAATAGACAATAAATCAAACTAGATAATAATTGTAATGAATAGTGGAAGTGCTACCATATTATAGGATATCTTGTTCACCAGTGAAAGGTTATGAAGCTTAATTAATACATTCATTTTTTTTCAACTTTGGCACTAATTTACCTTCTTATTAGATGATGAGAAGACCCCATAACGAGCTTATTGATTCTGGAATTTGAGATATATTTTAAAATTTCCTTGGTTATATTATGATCTTCTAGTACAATGATTTATGCTTGCACCTGATTTCCATTGACAATGAGTAAACATTATGGCTCCAACTTGACATGGAAAAATGGTTGACTCATAATCAAAAGCTTCCAAGAAGACATAAATTTTTAAGATAACTTTTTTGTTGTTATACATCGATTGAAAAGGTAGTCATAGGCTAAGAGTTAATGATGCAACTGTTTGCACATAAGTGGCTACAACATCACTCCATACCTGGGAAACGGGCATGTAGTTTCCCATTGCAAACAACAAGCTACACATTAAAGACATATCAAGTCGAATCAAATCATACGAAACTCCAAAGCCTTGAATCTTGCCTTTGACAAAAATCTGGCCTTTTATTTTTTTCCACGCAAAAACTTGGCATTGATAGAAGATATGCAAAATTAGAAGCTTATATTCACTAAATGAGTATAATTCCATCTTAATTTGGGATTTATTGCAGATTGAGAGAAAACATTTTTGGAAGCAAAAATATTTCCCTATCAAGAAAGTTTATCTTTTCTATATTATAATATAATAAAGCATACATTAAATTTGAATAAAATTTTGAATTCTCCTATTATTATTTATTAATATATTATTTTTATATTAAAAGATAAAAATTTATGTACTGAGAAATCCATCTTATTTGTTCTATTTCTAAATTTAAAATTCCTTTATATATACATATTTTTCATTTTTTTAAGAGACGGGTATGGTTTTATATTAACAAAATCCGGTTTGGAGCCAAAACCCTTACATAATATTTCTTATTTGCAACAATGCAAGTATTCACTAGGCCATACAAAATTTATGCTAGCAATGTGGTTGTATTTCTTCCATGGATTAAAGATGTATCTATTTATAACTCTGCAAAAAACCCCATAAAACCGGTATATGTTTACATTTCAACATAAAGAAATAGGGTGATGTGAACAAAAGCAAACTAAACCAACCAAAGGAAACCCATCAACAATGACCATTTCCATGAGTGTTGTTCCTTGATTGGTGACAAGATGTCTTCCTAATGGGTGCAACACTAGAATCAATACCACTATTATCTACCTACAAAATGTCTCCCACTTAATTATAAAGAGCATTAATATGAGCAACAAAAGAAATAAATTCTTTGTGGAGTTCATTCATTGAAATTTCTAGACTACCCAGGAGCCTAACGAATTTGGCTTCCACAAGAAGTTTAGAGGATTGACATTGTCGTTCATCCATATCATCTTGTTGTAGTATTGCCAACCTTAATGCCTTAACTGCATCTAGAAGTTTGTGAGTCAATTGACCAACAAAACTACACTCCATAGAAGGTTGAAGGTTCACCATACTACAAAAATTCTAGTGCTTGTGTCTCCCAATTGTTGAGAAATCAAAATGCTTGTTGATTAGGGTTGATTTATTTTACTTGATAATGTTTATTGGACTCTTGTTATTTTTTGTATTTTCCTCTTCATCAAGAAATTACCAAAAATATAAAAACATGAAGATCACAAGAGACAAAGAACAAAAGGCTCCAAACTAAGGAAAAACCCCACAAGGGGGAAAATCAAAGAAAATCATCTTCTTATAGAATCGGATCAAAGCGAGATATCATTGACTCAAGACCAATACAAAACTCCAACCTTCAAGATGCCAAGTCAAGCCCCCCTTCAAGATATTCTTCCATCAACAAGTCCAACAACAAATACAACAATAAGAATATACTTCAACATACCAACAAGAGAATTATCCAAGTAGAATTTCCACAAATTTTAGAATTGTTTTTATTCATTCGAGATTTAATAATTTCCACAGATTCAACCTCTTCTTTCTTCATGCGAGCTTGAAGAATTTCCATGTATTTTAGCCTCTTGTTTCTTCCTTTGACTTCACTCTTTTAATCGCTTTATTGCAGAAGAATAGATGATGAGATGATACAAATTGATCTCCAAATGAGATCAACTTGGTATTTATGTATACTTGTCCAGATGGGTCTAAATAGATGTCTCTTCCTAGTCAAGGCCGACTTGGCTTCCTGAGGTGAATTTAACCTAAGTCACATCTTTTGGAAATTATCTTTCTAGGCTATGAATAAGCCTTTGACTTTGACTAATACAAATAATAATGAGCATGAAAAACATGCATGTTGATGGTGCTGGACTCGCCAACATGTAAGGGGATCTCTCGGTAAGAAGTCCCAATTAGACCTCAGACCGTTTGGTGTAGGAGTCCCAGCAGCGGGTCGTACGGTAATGCCTTGACCACGATTTCGCACAGAGGCAAGTAAGATAACTCTGTTGGTAGCAAGGGTGTGACAGTTGGAGTAAGACAAAGAAGATACGTGAGAGGTTCTAACACACTGAGGGTGAGGTGAGTGCACCCCTTGCAAACCTATGATAGCAGTTGGCTTGGAAGGGAACACACGAGCAAAGATACATCATAACATGGAAGGCAAGTTAGCGAGCAATCCAAAGTGATGGTTAAACCAACATCACATTTCAGAAAGATTCATACATACTTATACACAATAGTCTATACATGCATGCGTAAGAAATAAAATACATATATCATTTAGAGTAAACCAGATAGCATAGAATACAATACAACATATGCATGAAATGTGTTGGCTCTTGTTATATTAAGAAGTGTAAGTGCCAACCATACAATACATCCATGTCCAACCACTAGTCCCAATAGTGGAATGTTATAGCCACAACCACCTACTCCTCCAAAGAGATATACTAGCTTTGCGTAGTGGAGAAGACAAGGCTCGTTACAATAATGTCTAAGCTCTCTCCAAGATAGTCTTATTGGAAGCTTGGCTGACCAAAAGCCTTTACAATGAGTTATGAGGTTTTATTTATAATAAAGGGTGGGGTGACCCTTGACATTCCCCTTTGTGATAGTTCATCTACCCTCATGACTCTTCATCTACTCTATGATTGTTACATCCAACTATTGACACTTGAACTTCCACTTGAAAAGACATTACATTACAATGCACATGTGCTCATGTGAGACAAAATGGCTTGAACAAGCCATGCAAGACATCACTGACACTCAGTCCGTTGTGGTGAGACAAACTCTTTCACATGCTTGTGATGGTGAAGGTGGTGAGTTGATGCCAAGCTTGGTCATCCGTGATGTTGTGCATGCACCCCATGGTGACATCTTGCTGAAGCCAGCTCTTGCCTCCGTTGCATGTGGGTGAATTGGTGTGGCTCATTCATCCAACTCATCTGCTAGCATGTGCATAGTCTTCTTGGTGCAACCGAACTGGCAACACACTAATGCATAGTGTCCTTGCTAATCTTCTAGTGTGTGCTGGTGGTCACGCACATCAACTGTCAACTACATCCTCAGCTCCAGTCAGACTTGCTTCTTGTCTTCGCCTTGGTGAGTGTGCTGAATGGGTTGGATCACATGCATGTGCACAATGACATGCATGCTACTGAATCTCTCACATGTGATCAATAACACTGCTCGCCATGTCTACTCCGTGCCAGCTACTGGGATGGATATATAACTTGTACAGGCACAGTTTCATCTGTGAGTGCATGTTGCACACCCTATTGTTCCTGTTCCTGCTACAACTCATTCGCTTGTCTGTGCAGCTCATGTTCTTCCTTGAGTTGCTGCTTCAGCACATGCAACTCCTTCTTTGTTCCATTCTCTATCTTCACACAATCACGTCGTCACCTCATAACCTAAGTCTCCAAAATTTCTTTCATCATCAGTAGATCTGCTTGAGCTTACAACTTTGTTCCGTCTCCGTGTTGTCAACAACCTTCCTCTCGCATTTGTTGCATCTGGTATGCTGCCTTCAGCTACTCTTCATGATGCTACTTGTTGTGATGATGTTGCCGTCATATCATGATTTCCTTGTCTACGAACAACTTGATGTATTCGTGAGTAGGCAAGCTCATAGACACTTGATCGACTGCATCCCCAAGTGTGTTATGAATGGTGTCTTAGACTCTGCTCTCCTTGAAACCATTGTATCTGTGCTGTTGAGAGGCAGATGAACACCTGCGATACCTGGAGACATGGAAACACTCATGGAAAGCAATTTGTCAATCAAAAACCAAAATGAACTTGAGAACTGACTTGCAACATACCTGTGTGACTGATCATTAAGGTCGCGCAATTTTTTTTGGGAGGTTGGGAGACTGACTGCCAAGACTACGCAAGGCATAGTCTGGGCTACTGAGAGGCTGACTGGTTGCTGGAGTTGCACAATTCACAGTCCAGTCTGGCTGTTGACTGCTGGAATTGTGCAATGTGCAATTTCAGTTGGCAATGGTTGCAGGCTCAATGACTGCATTGCATAATTTTCTGGGCCAGAAGTCACTGTCCCTTAGAATTGCACAATGCAAGACTAGAGGACAATCACTAGGAAGAAATGCACATTTCTTGAGAGGAAGATAGAGCCTTCCCTCTCAGGATTACACAATGATGTCTTGGTGAGATGGAGCCTAGGCCAAGGCTACCCAGACTCACCGACGGGCAACTGAAAGTGAAAATGAATGCAGATGCATGGCGATGTTGAGTGTAAGCATAAATGAATGATCGTGCATGAAAACGGTGAATGATGTAGGTTTTAACCCCATACAGAAATTACCTGCATACGAATTCTAAATCATAGGAAAAATAAAAATGCGAGAGCATAACACATAAAAC
>APFE031057706.1:2111-54952 GCA_000404065.3 Pinus taeda | reverse complement strand
AGTTGCATGGGATTCTAACTGCTTATGAAATGAGGAAAGGAGGACCATCAGATAGGAGAGAAGCTGCCTTCAAAGCTTCTGGCAATGGAGAGTACTATGAGTCTAGACACATATCAGAAGAAGAAGAATCAAATTTTGTCAAAAATCTTCAACGGGGCACTGGACGATTCCGAGGTAAGTTACCATTCAAATGCTTTTCTTGTGGAAGAGTAGGTCACTATGCTGCCAAATTTCCTCACAAGGATATGATTGACAAGGGGAAAGTACCTGTTAGATGGAACAAGAAACAGAGTGCAAATAAGAAAAGCTATTACACTCATGAAGATAGTGATGGACTCTCAAATAGGGATGAAGATGAACGAGGTAATCACTATAAACTTCTAATGGCTTTTGAAGATGATGATTACGTGGATGCTATAGATGTAGATGGCTTTTATGAAGAGATTTCTAGTCTCAAAAGATGTTTAGAAGAAAAGAATATGATCATTGATACTCTGCAATTTCAACTTGATGAAAAAGAAAAATCTCTTGAGAAGTTAGAATGTGAAATTGTTGGTCTTAGAAAAGAAATTGAGAAAACAAAGGCCATTAATCTTAAATTTGTTAAAGGATCTGAAACTCTGGATGATATTATCAGTGTGCAACATTCCCCTCTAATCAAGACAGCTCTGGGGTATAAGGGAGAAGCATCTCATGCTTCCACCTCCAAAAGTTATCTTGATGCAGCAAGAAGGAGTGAGCCTAATAGAAATCATCAGGTAAATCAAGGACAGTCTTACTCAACGACGAACAAAGACTATCAAGAAAATCGGGGGCATGGTACCTTAAGGACAAACAGAAGCTACAACCAGCCATAGGTTAAATCTTCCCAATTTTCTTCAAGAATGGATGGCAGTAGAAATTACAGTCGGTTGGATGATAGTCGCAGGAATTTCTTCAATGGCCAATGTTTCTCTTGCCATAACTTTGGTCACAAAGCAGCTCAATGTGTTTCCTATAAGATAATCATGACTAGAGAAGCTCAAAAACAAAGAAGTATGCCTGCACTCACGAAGAGGACCTATAACAACTTTTCCACCCTTGAAAGTGAAATTGAATGTTGTATTTGTAATAATTTTGGTCCTGAAGATTCTGAATGCAGGAGCAAGTTTTGGAGGACAACTCAGAAGGAACAAACCTCAAGTACAAAAACATGGAGAATGAAGGAACCACAACCAGAAATATGTGGGATAGTTTTATATGCAGAAGGACAGGAAAATCAATGGTACATCAACAGCGGATGTTCGAAGCATATGACAGGTGATAAAGAAAAACTTGAATCATATACTGCTTTAGAAAAGGGAAAGAAAGTTTCTTTTGGGAATGATACACCTGCAGCCATAAAAGGAAAAGGCATTGCTCAGTTGAAAGAAAAGGTCAAAGCTGGAAACATTTTATATGTTGATGGCTTGAAGCATAATATATTGAGTGTCAGTGAGATGTGCGATAATGGAACCGAGGTAATATTTCGATCAGATGGGTGTAGTGTTCGTGATCTTGACACAGGAAGAACAATAATCAAAGGCAGAAGAACTCCAAATAATCTATACATATTTGAAGAAGGAGAACAACAATGTTATTTGAGCAAGAATGATGAACACTGGTTATGGCACCAGAGGTTGGGGCATCTAAGCTTTTCACAAATAAGGAAAGCATGCAAATACCAGGCAGTCCGTGGTCTTCCAGACATCAAAATTCCAGACAACACCATATGCAAATCATGTCAGTTTGGGAAGCAAACCAGAACTAACTTCCCTGAGAAGGAAGGATCAGCAAGTAGGCCTCTTGAGCTAGTCCATACAGATGTATGTGGTCCATTTAGGAAAAGGTCACCTCGAGGAGAAGAATACTTTATATTATTCATTGACGATTTCTCTAGGATGGTTTGGTTAGGACTTATGAATCACAAGGACGAAGCATTCGAAAAATTCCAATCCTTCAAAGCCTTGGTTGAAAATGAATCAGATTACAAAATTAAGTGACTCAGGTCCGACAGAGGTGGGGAGTTTACCTCAAATGAATTTTCCGATTTCTGTGAAGAGCATGGAATAAGAAGGGAATTCTCTACAGCTAGGACTCCTCAGCAAAATGGAGTGGCGGAAAGGATGAAAAGAACAATCCAACAAATGGCTCGTGCTATGCTTGATGAGTTTGGAACTCCCGCAACCTTCTGGGGTGAAGCCGCATATGCTGCGGTTTTTATTCTCAACAAACCAAATGTCCGAGTAAACAGCACTCAAACTCCACATGAGCTCTGGTATGGTGAGACTCTTTCGGTAAAACATTTCAAAATTTTTGGGAGCAAATGCTATATCAAGAATACTAATGAACATCTTGGCAAAATTGAACCTAGAGCAGATGAATGCATTCTTCTTGGTTATTCGCCCTACAGCAAAGCATATAAGTGTTATAATAAAAGACTTGGAAGAATTGTCGGCAGCATTGATGTAGCGGTTGATGAAAAAGGATACATCCCTAGGCAAGTAAATCATGAAGATATCGAAGAGGATGAAGACTACTCTCCAAATCAGACTAATGATGAAGAAGAAATCCATGAGGATCCAGAGGAACAAATAAGGATAGAAGAGAAGACTCCTTCCAGGTATGTTCAAAAGAATCATCTAGAATCACAAATTTTGGGGCAAAAGGAGGCAGGTGTTCAAACAAGAAGAACAATTGCAGAAGCCTCAAGCTATTTGGCATTGCTATCCTCCACTGAGCCACAAAATTTAAAAGAGGCATGCAAAGATGAATGCTGGGTCAAGGCAATGGATGAAGAACTTGAGCAGATTGAAAAGAACAACACTTGGGAGTTGGTTCCTAGACCAAAAGATAAGAATGGCATAGGGACAAAATCAATCTTCAAGAACAAGTTGAATGAAAATGGGGATGTTATTAGAAACAAGGCCATACTTGTTTGTAAAGGGTATGCTCAACAAGAAGGAATAGACTTTGAAGAAACTTTTTCTCCTGTTGCTAGACTTGAGGCCATCCAAATGTTCCTTGCTCTCTCAAGCTTTCAAAAGTTCAAAGTTTTTCAAATGGACTTGAAATCAGCCTTTCTAAATGGGGACTTAGAAGAAGAAGTGTACATTGAGCAACCAGATGGTTTCATCCTTGGGAATGAGCCAAATCTTGTATGCAGACTAAAAAATGCTCTCTATGGTCTCAAACAGGCTCCAAGGGCTTGGTACTATCGTTTGGACAAATATCTTCATCAACAAGGCTTTTCAAAAGGATCAGCAGATAGCAATCTTTATATCAAAATAGAAAATAACAAATTGCTAATACTTGTAGTGTATGTAGATGCTATTATCTTTGGCAGCAATGAAGAAGCTATGAGTCAAAGCTTTGCCTTGGTGATGCAGAAAGAATTCGAAATGTCTTTACTTGGAGAACTGACATACTTTCTTGGATTGCAAATCCAACAAAATGAAGGTGGGATCTTCTTATCTCAAACCAAGTATCTCAAGTAGATTTTGAAGAAATATGGCATGGAAGATGCAAAACCAGTATGTACCCCCATGGTCACAGGATCCAACCTCAGTACAAATGATGAATCAGCAGCAGTGCATCAACCAACCTATAGTTCTATGATTGGAAGTCTACTTTATTTGACAGGTACTCGACCAGACATCATGCATGCAGTGCGAATAGTTGGAAAATTTCAGGCTAATCCAAAGGAAACTCATCTTTAGGCAGTGAAGAGAATTTTTAAGTACCTTCAAGGAACTCAAAACTATGGGTTATGGTATACTAGAGATACAGATCTCACACTTCATACTTATACAGATGCAGATTGGGCCGGAAGCGTGGATGATAGGAAGAGCACAAGTGGTGGTGCATTCTTTACGGGTTCCAGATTAGTATCTTGGTTCAGCAAGAAACGGAGTTCGATTGCTTTATCTACAACTGAAGCGGAATATGTGGCTGCTGCATCTTACTGCACTCAACTCCTTTGGATGATGCAGACCTTGCAGGATTTTCAAATCACTTGTACACCACCTATTTCCATCTTATGTGACAATACAAGTGCAATCAACATCTCAAAAAATCCAGTCATGCATTCTAAGACCAAGCACATATAGATCAAGTATCACTTTCTCCAGGAACAAGTGTTGGAACAAAAGGTCAAATTGGAGTATGTTCCTTCTAAGGAACAAGTTGCTGATATTCTCACCAAATCATTGCCCAGGGAAAATTTTGAATATCTCAGACAGAAGTTGGGAGTAGTTGATGTATCATCTTGCTATTGTCAGTTTCAGAGAAAAATGGGTATACGCAAGTTGTATGTGGAGGATCCGTGTACATACGCTGGTTGGTGGGAGAAAGTCGCGTATATGAAGGCTTGATGGATATCAGAAGTAATAGGGTCTGTTTGAAAATTGTCTGATATGGGTCTGACAGAGACCATCTGGCACAGGTTCAGGGGGAGCAGATTATCTTATAATAATGTATTGTTGGCATTATCTTAGAAGCTTTTGGTTCTAGTTCACAGCTATTGTTGATGAAACAGAGGCAAAGGGAGAATAGAAGGAAATCTTGGTTGCTGTTCTGAATGGTGATTGACAGTTGCTGCTGCTATCAGTTGTTGGTGACTTTCATAAGTCTTATTCTAAATATTTCGTCTCTATGTCATGTATCTTTTTCTTATATGGTGTCCAGGTCATGTAATGGCCTATATTGGTTTCCCCACTATGCCTGGGATGAATATGTAATGTATTTGGTCATCATATGTAAATTTTTTATGTATTCCCACTTAGTTGGGTGGATGATCCCCACTTGGTTGGGTGATGGATGTAGGTATTGAGTCTTTTGGTGATAAGAAGGTCTTTTATGATGCAGAAGTCTTGGTTCTTCTTGAAGAACATCTTTTTGTAGATCTTGCCTACAGTCAGGGGGTGCATGGTCAGCACAGCAGGACAGAGATTTCAGCATGTACTCAGGGGGAGCACAACCCTTTGCCCTTGATGACAAAGGGGGAGAATGATCTTGAGGAACTTGGTGCTTCCATCAAGTCCAAAGGGGGAGATTGTTGGCATTATGGCACAGGTTTGGAGATATGGCGCAGGTGTTGTCCTTGATGGCAACTCTCTTTGGTAACAGATCTCAGTTCAGGCACTCAGAAAGAAGAAAATGACATATACGCAGGTTCATCTAGACGAAGATGCGTATACACAAGGGTTATACATTACAAAAGCGTGTATATGTTGGGGATCATACTTTTGGTCCATGGTAGTTAGTTCTTGGGATTTGAACCTATGTTTTGAACCATGGCGTCTCCGTCAGATGTGTTGATCCCTAGTTTTGGGTTCATGGTATTGAAATGTTATGGTTTTGGATCATGGTATTGAGGAAGGCCTAAGACTATAAAAGAGGAAGGAGATCATTTGGCAAAAGAGAATCTGAATTGATTTTGAATATCTGATAAAGTGCTAGATCTGGAATACTGGTAATTGGGTTATGGTGCAGATCTAGATCTGAATGAAGGAGGAACCTTAGCGTAAAAGGAAGGATAAGTTCTATTGATGGGTCATAATCTTTAAGCTTGAACGATAGTATCTTTGTATGATTTTGATCTGCTAGATGTGGCTCTTGCTTGATCTACAAGTCTGATAATCTGGGTTAATTAATGACTGAATATCTGAAAGAGTGAATTATCCTTTATAGATCTGTACGCAGGTTGAGTAAAGAAAAGGCACGTATACACACAAGTTCTGTGAAGTAAAGAAGCGTATACGCAGGTTGTTCCATACGCAGAAGTGTATGCACGCTAGTTTCAGGTTGTTGAAATAGCGTATATACTCTAAGTTGTGATCTAGCTACTTCTGTCTATTACTATTGTGTCCTGGGTTCTATTTTCTGGTGTGTGGTTTTTGGTACTGTATTTTGGGTATAGCTGTTAGAGAAGTATCTACTTGATTCAGATCTAATTGGTGAAAAAGAGATTGGTTGATGGAGAAATTCTTGATGATTGATTGATGTTCATGGATCCAGTCTGAAAATTTATGAAACATGGTCACTGGAAGAAAGAGAAGGTTGTAGCCTTCTGTAGCCCAGCATCTACGTACTAGTACCTTGGCTAGTATAAGAGCTAAAGGGGGTTGTAGCTCCCTTCCAAGAGAAGCTGGAGAACAAGAGAGGGTTGTAGCTCTCTGCAGGTTGCAGCCTGCGTACTGGTAAAGGATTGCACCAGTACATTGTAAAAGAAGTTTCTAATTAAAGAAATATAGAGACGAATTGCAGCAGGTGGTTTTCACCCACATTGGGTTTCCACCTTATATCTTGTGTTCTTGTGTGTGATTGTCTTTCTGCTCTGTTTTACTGTCTCTGGTTACTGGTTATTTGATTCTGCATCACAGATTAACAATCATCATCAGGAATATAAAGTAAGTTAAAAGTTTGCTTTATATACGCGGGTTTCCTTCTGCATAGTTGCATATATACGATGGTTTAACTAACTAAAGTAGCGTACACATTTTGTTTTTGAAAAAGGAATATTTGACTTAATAATACTGATTCACCCCCCCTCTCAGTATTATTTCCAACAATAATGGTGGCGTTAGGCTCTGCATCAATAATCTTCTTCGATTTGTCATTCCCCTTGTTGGGTTCTGATTAAGAGTCAGAACATGCCTCTGATTCTGAAGCCTTTAGCTTGGCCACCAGTGATTTCTTGGCCCGACACTCACTTGTGTTTTGAGTGGAGCTCTTATAGAACTCACAGCACTTTCCCGTGTCCTTTTTCAGCTTCGTCGTGCTATTCTTTGCTTGTTGCTTTGGCGGGTTGTCCTGGGTCGCCCTGCATTGGCTTTGTCCTTTGTTCTGTAGTTTGGGGGCACCTTTCCCCTACCTCAGATTCGCAAATCCAAAGTCTCGCTTCTTCTTTTTAATCTTTTTCTCGATCTTAACAACATATTAGTATGCCATGCCGAGCGAAGAGATGTTCAGGAATTCTATTTCATCCTAGATGTACTTGTGTAGGCAACCACGGTATTTGACTACCAAATACTACTCTGGATCCTTGATACCCAACTTTGTGCGAAGGGTATGAAAAATATTGGTAAACTCTGGAACATCTTGGTCCCTTCCTTGCCGCAGCGTGGTCCACTTTATGTATTGATCCTCATAGCTTCCGATAGGGTACTACTGCTCCTTGACAGTAGCTCGGAATGAACCCCAAGTGGGTGCGACTAAAAACAATGAGGTTGTACTTTCATCCTTTTGATGGTAGTAGGTTTCCCACCAATCTTTGATGTGGGGGGCAGCTTTGAGAAGAGTGAAAGTAATCTTTCCCTGGCCAGAAAAATCATGAACAGAAAAATACCCTTCTAGCAGATTTAACCATTTATCTACAATGTCTGCATCTATCTAACCCTGAAATATGAGAATATCAAAGCTAACTTGTACCTTAAAGGGTGTGGCGCTTCCAGAGTAGCTTCTAGAAGTAGATGTCTCATCCCTGGGTAGCCACTAAAGGATCTAGACAAAGTTTTCCATCATCGCATTCCTTTGTCACTCGAGGGCCTCTTCGAGCAATATTTTGATAGGATCTCCTACCCCCTCGTCTTTCTTTTCATCCGCCATGGGAGGTCGTCAGAATTTGTGAGGCTGGTCTTGCAAAAGTTTGACCAGTTCAAGCCCTAACTCCATATATCCCAACCTCGTTGGGGACATGCAAGGAAAAATAGATAAAGAGAAGACCGCTCTGATATCACTGATCCAGATTTAAATAAGAAGGTAATAAAGTACAAAAATAAACACAAATAAATAGATATAGCAGAAATAATACTTCATTTCATTAATGGAGAATACTGAAATATGGTTGCAAATAGAAATGGAAATAAACTAGCTTGGGCGATGGTAGCTTTTCTCTAAGAAGAGATGTGGTGGCTACATGCCTCTGAACTACCTTACAATGAGGATCAAGGGCATTTTATTATTGAACAACAAGAGCAAACCCTAAACAACCAAAACCCTAACCCAAGGAGATGTAACACCAAGAGTTTATGGGCCCCGTTGGGGTGAGTTGGACAGCCAACTTCTTGAGGTTGTGACTTGGTCATATTATCTCCGTTTGACGTGCATGATAACCCGTTGGAAAGATATCTCCAAGGACTATGACAGAAAATATGATTTTAGATAGAAAATCGTTGGCGGTAGATTTCCAAAAAAACGTTGTTTAGGGCCTCAAAACGGCTTAGGAAGTTTGGGACCCGAAAAACTACTAAAAATAGTAAATTGTGCTACAATTAAGGAAACTAAAAAACTAAAAGAAGCAATGGTGGGGGTCCAAGTGGAAATGGTGGGTGGCCACCAATATACACCTGGATCACCTATTCACTTTAGATCTGATTCCTACCACTCTGATAATGAAAATACTCTCTCTTGAGATGTTCCTTACCACATATCCAACAATGCAATGGTACCATACCATCACCTCTATTCTTTTTCCCTCCAGGTTATGGCCCATGCCCCTATCTAACTACGTTGAACTTCTTGGAAGGTGCAACATTTTCTTTCTCACCTGCATCCTAGGGCCTTGCTCTTTTCAGCTTCCATTTACCTTTAGCTTTGTCTTTCCCTTTCCATCCATGTTGCAATTTTATATTACACTTTGAATGCTCATAACAATGTTTCAATTTCCCAATAACTTCCTCAAGTGACTAAGGATCATCATACTCAATACAATCTCTAAATGCTAATGGTAATCCATTGAAAAACCTCTAAAATTTATCCTTTTCATCCTAAAGATATGGTACATACCTCAATAACTCCAGGAACTTGGTCGTATACTCCTCATATGTCATCGATCCCATATTTAGCTCATAGAATTCTTGATCCACCTTCAATAAATACCAATCAATAACATGATAAACATATTTAACATACTTCTTAAGAAATGACACATGTAAAACATCATGGACTTTCACTATCGGAGGAAGTGAAATTTGATAGGCTACTAGTCCAATCTGTTCAAGAATCTTGAAAGGTCCACAAAATCGAGGTGTCAGCCTGGCACATGATCTAATCCTCAAGGAGCTCCTTTTGGGCTTGATGCGCAAGTACACATGTTCCCCAACCTGAAACTCCTTAGACATCCTATTTTGATTTGCATAAATTTTCTACCTGTCCTGTGTTGCCTTAAGATTCTTCAATATTACCTAAATTTCGTGTTCCATATTTGCTAACATATCTAGTCCTATCAACTCTGCCCATAGAGTGCCTCAAACGAACTCATCCTAAGTGACTCCTGGTAACCATTGTTGTAATAAAACTCAATCAATGGAAGGTAGTGCTCCCATATCTTCTTCTAATGCGTCACATACATCCTCAACATGTCCTCTAATATCTTGTTGACCCTCTCTGTTTTTCCATATGTATGTGGACGATTAGTTATGCTGAAGGCCAACTTTGTCTGTAAACATGCAAATAAATCTTTCCAGAACCTAGAAGTGAACTTAGCATCCCTTTCTAACACAATATTCTTCGGAACACCAGGTAACCTTACCACATCTCTAATGAATACTTGTTCCACATCACTAGCTGAATACGTGTATCTTACCGAAATGAAGTGTGCTACCTTTTTCAACCTGTCCAGCACAACCATGATGAAATCATGATGTCTAGATGTCATTGGAAAACATGTAATGAAATCTCTGGAAATGACCTCCCACTTCCACTCTAGAATCAAAATTGGCTATAATAATCCATCTGGATGGTTATACTCTGCTTTAACCTAATCACGGTCCAAACATCTAGCTACAAACTCTACCATGTCCTTCTTTAGATTCCACCAATGATAAAATTTCTTCATTGCTCTCAATGTCTTTTGGTATCATGGGAGACCTAAATATGGTTTTGCATGAACTCTCGCAGGATAGTCTTCTTGAGCTCATTTTTGTTTGGAACATGTATGTTGTCCCTAAATATGATCAAACTATATGTTGTAAGGTTATAGTCCTACATCCTTCTCACATATACCTGTTGCAACCTTGCCAAAAATCCATGTACCTATTATCTTGTTGTCCTTCTTGTAAGATCCGATCTTGTATGTCTCTCCTATAAGAACTCATATCCACTATATGATTCACTTGTATCCTCCTGCTAAGAGGATCTGCAACCTTGTTCTCTTTACCCTTGATGTACCCGATTTAAAATTCGAACTCACTAATTGTGGCCAACCATCTAGCTTGTCTAGAATTTAGATTCGGTTGTTCAAATAGATACCTCAATCCATTGTGATCACTCATCAATACAAAACTCCTGCCAAGAAGATAGTGCATGCACATCTTCAATGTAGGGATGATCATTTCCAACTCAAGATCATGTGTAAGATAATTTTTTTCATTCTCATTTAGTTTGTGTGACTCATAGAATACTACCTATCCTTCCTGCATAAGGTCTCTTCCAAGTCCTCTCTTACAAGCATTTGTACACACCACAAACTCTTTTTTCAAATCTGCAATCTTTAACACTGGTGCATTTATCAACACATACTTCAATTGTTCAAAACTAGATGAGCATTCCTCTGTCCATTCAAATTTCTTACCTTTCCAATATGAGAGAAGTTCTTGGTGAATCTCTTATAATAACTTGCTAGCGCCATAAATGATCTTACATCATCCACATTTCTAGGAGTTTCCCACTCCATGATAGCCCTTATATTTTCTAGATTCACTATTATGCCTTCCTTGGAAACAATATTTCTGAAGTAATATACCTTTGTTTAAAAGAAACTACATTCACTAAGCATAGCATAAAACTCGTGCTCTCTCAACAATATCAATATTGATTCCAAGTGTTCGACATGTTCTTCCTCTTCCTTAGAATATATCAAGATGTCATCAATGAATATAATTAAAAAAATTTCCACATAAGGACATAACGCACTATTCTTCAAGAACATAAAGGTAGTTAGAGAATTAGTCAAACCAAATGGAACTAAAAAAAACTCATAATGCCCATACCTGGTCAGGAAAGTTGTCTTGTAAATATACTCTTCTTTAATTCCTACATGATGGTATCTTGATCTCAAATCAATCTTCGAGAACACTGTTTCTCCCTTCAACTGATCAAACAAGTCATTAATGCTCGACAACGAATATCTATTCGTCATGGTTACCTTGTTCAACTACTTGTAATCAATGCATAGCCTGAGAGTACCATCCTTATTCTTTACAAACAACACTAGTACGCCCTACAGTGATGCCCTTGCCTTAATGTACCCCTTGTCAAGCATTTCCTTCAATTACAAATTCAACTCTACTAAATTTGGAGTGCTCCTCATGTATGGTGCCTTCGATGTTGGTGTTGCCCCTGGTACCAACTAAATAGAAAAATCCACTTTCCTGCGAGGTAGTAACTCTGACACCTCTACTGGAAACACATCCTGAAATGGCTACAATATCACATGCTTGTTTAATACCTCCGCATCATCATCCTCCTTACCTTTATCACTAGAAATAGCCACTACAAATAGAATACACCATTTCCTACAATTGCACTTTGCGTGCATATCTTTCACCATTCTAACATATGTTTCCTTCTTCTTACCCTTCAAGATCCTTTGTTCTCTATTTTCATCCAAACACTTGAAATATTTTTCATAAAAATCCACCTTGGTCATGTGAATATATATTCAATCCATACCCAAAATCATATTATATGATCCCACTATAATGAATTCAAATGCGTTGATGTAGGAATGTCATTCCACTCAAATGGAAAATCTCTTACCCAATGGCGAACTCTCTTCTTTGTACCTATACTCAACTGAACTAACTAAGATCATGCATGCACTTCCTTATTCAAACCAAACTTATCCACAAAGTAAAGGTTAACATAACTATAATTAGATCTAGGTTTAATCAAAATAGAAACAACTTGATCAAAAATCTTACTGTTCATCTAGATAATTGATGCTTGGTAATTTTCCTGCCTATTATCCAATGTTTCATAGATATGAGGAATGTGTTTCCCAACATCCCCAACTGTCTGTGCCTCCTGTTCACTTTAGATCTGATGCCTACCACCCTGATAGTGCGAAAACTCTCTCTTGATATTCTCCTTACCACATATCCAACACTACATTGGTCCCATACCATCACGTCTATTCTTCTACCCTCCAAGTTGCGACCCATGTCTTTGTCTAACTATGTTGGAATTCCTGGAAGGTGCAACATTTTATTTCTCACCTACATCATGGGGCCTTATTCTTTTCGGCTTCCATTTACCTTTAGCTTTGTCTTTCCTTTTCCAGACCTGTTGCAATTTTATCTTACACTTTGACTGCTCATGATAGTGTTTCAATTTCCCAATAACTTCCTCAACTGACTAAGGCTCATCATACTCAATACAATCTATAAATGCTAATGGTAATCCATTGCAAAACCTCTAAAATTTATCCTTTTCATCCTTAAGATACGGTACATACCTCAATAACTACGGGAACTTAGTCGTATACTCCTCATAAGTCATAGATCCCATATTTAGCTCATAGAATTCCTTAGTCTTGCTATCATAGTACCTCTCTAACAAGTATTTCTTCCTGAAGAGTCTCTTGAATTCATGCCAACTCAAGTTTTTTTTTCCTAATGTCTCTGACCCATTTCACATATTCCCACCATATGTTTGCTTTCCCTTTGAGGTTGAAGATAGCTATTTTGGCCTTCATATTCTCTTTGTACTCATGCAACTCAAATAGTTTCTTCATCTCATGTAACCATGCCTTTCCATTGTCTAGCTTCTTCAACTCCCCATCAAAGGTAGGTGGTTTTTCTTTCTTTAACTCATTTGGAAAATATCCCCCGCCACTCCTCCTATAAGGATGATAACCATGACTATCATAGTGTTTGTCATAACTAGAACTAGAATAGAACATGTGTCCATCACTTCTCCTATGAAGAGTACCCAAGAGCCTTCCTTATCTAATCGTGTCCTCTCTATTTGACCTATTTCCACCATCATAACTACTGCCATATGCCCCATTAGTCCTATACTCATTCCCATGGTTGATTTGAGGTGGTCGCTGACTCTGCAATTCTAAAAAACTTTGAAGTATTAGTACATTAACTACTACTACTCTCTCTTGTTCCTACATGATTCTATCATTATCCACCTTGCAAATTCTTATTTCTGCCTTCAAACTTCTCAATGTGTCTACTAAGTAAGAAGAATTGTTACCAACACGTTGCTCATCTGATCCATAGGGATAATTTCATGAAATTTAGTCTACCATATTGCTAGTCATCTATGATCTCTTTCCTACAAGTGTACCATGTAAGCTAAACCAAAACATAACATACTCAATATACCTCATTATAGTTTAGGTAAGCGTATCTCATATGCAAGATTAACTAGATTAGCACAATACATGTATAATCATAATCATAACAGCATATACACATTATTTCAACCATTGTATAGTTATTAATGCATGACCATACCAACCACATGCCATTACCTCATGCACGACAACTATCACCATGTCAATGTATGGATAACAACATATAAACATTAACATGCATAACTAATGCGTAACCGACATATACTCATGATGACCACATCCAATAATAACACCATCAACTTTCACATTGGCGAAACAATTGCAACCATGACCTCCACCATGAATACACAAAAAGCACATAGACCACAAGCATAAATAACACATATGCAGCCGACATGTATGCATGACCAACACATTTCCCTTCCAGTCGAAGGGGTGAACAATGCTCTGGTACCACTCTGTAACGCCCTCCTCCCACATTTACCCAAGTTAACCAATCCACTAGGGTAAACATGTGATGAGAGGACACTATGATGTGATTCAACTCTCCATGTATATTTGAGTGTAATTGACAAAACCAAGCCAACTTGACCTTCCACACTTGCTATAGAACTTTCTGGAGCCAACCAACCCTTCCAGATGACCAACCCTTGAGGAAACTTGTCATTTTACTGACCTCGACCCTCAGAAACTCCCATGAAAATCCATGCATGTGACTGAGGCCTTCCAGTCACTCCCACAATGAGGCATGCCAATGACTGTGCAATTTTCCAAGCAGTTTTAAGACAGTGACCCTAGATCGTGAACCAATTTTTCAGGGCTAGGTCTCACGCCAATGCCCAGAACTCCATGAAACCTTTAGAAATGATAAATATAAAAATGGAACAAAGCTACTAATGCAACCACTAGTACAAGTTCTTTATCTTGCCCCTACTATCCATGACACGCATTTCGTCAAACATGTCATAAATAAGTAATCTACAGGTCATAACACAAAATATGAGTGTACGGTCTCATAATTATCTGGGATTCATAAATAAGCATTGTTTCCATATCAAAATAGTTTCATTATCATCTATTAGGTCATACATTCATTCTACATTCACTTACTAATCAAAACATGGTGAGATCCTTACATCAAGTCTATCATAAAACATACTCATAACCAACATATAGCCAACAAAAATGACTAGGATATAATAGCCATAAGAATATCATATAAAACAATATATTTACAAATGAAATGCCAAGGATAATAGATCTTCTTAACATATACAAAATGAAACCAGGTCTTGGACTTCCATGTACCACTCGACCATAGATTGAGCTAATCCAAAACTTTCTTTCAGCCAATTTCCCTCGTGTCATATTCCAAGCATGAGTGTGGGACTAAAAACAAAACCAACCAAGGCTTCCTTAGGCTTTGTCAAAATTCCTGCTGAATCACTAGGCCTGAACCCTCATTAATACAACCAGACTTTACCATAATCCCGACCAATCACTAGGGCCTAAACAAGCATGGATGCCTCTGAATCTCTCCTCCTAAACCATGAGGAATTTGTTCGTCTCAACCTTTGAAATTTACCATGTATCCCGCCATTATTGGGCAAGGGATTCCAAGGCCCACGAGATATCCACCCTCTTGGATTTACCGTGTATCCCGCCATCACCGCTCAACATATTCGTAGGCCTAATCAAGGGTACTCCCCTATGAGCTTTACTGTGTATCCTGCCATTCATAGGTCAATGATTCATAGGCTCAGTCAAGGGTATTCACCTCTGAAATTTACCATGTATCTCCCCATTCACTGGTCGGGGTTCTTAGGTTCAATTGAGGTGTTCACAATAAATCTCTACCATGTATCCCACCCCAGTATTCCTAGGCCTTGTGAATAATCCTAAGACCACCCCACTCAACTTCGAGTCCATCTAGCAATCTAGCTCAACCAAATACAAGAGAACCCACCACACCATGGCTATCTGAAAATGGAAAGGAAAGGTTGAAGAACACTGTCACACCTAGAAAAACCCATGCCAATGATAGTGTTGGTGCTTAAATAATTCCCACACATAAAAAAATTAAGTACGCATTCACTGAGGACTAATTTGTCCTCCCACTCTAGGTGTCACTGCTGACCTCTAGCACACCATAAGGGGTAACCATGGAATATGAAATATTTAATTTTCAAAAAACATAGTTAGGCCAGATGAAGATAATAAGTCATTATAATAATGGATGGATTTAACAGAAGAGAGGAATGCAACTTAATGGATCTCAATTCTGAGATCCTAATTCGAGCGATCAGAAAGGGTAACTATAAATTTGGACTGAAGTAATAATAAAGGTTATTAAGAAAGGGAAGGAAAGAAAGGCTAAAATAAGAAGATAGAAACATGGAGATTGTTCACCAAGTTTAAACCATAACATGTACATCAAGTACAAGCATATTCATTATTTTTCTTTAGCCTGTAAACACAAAAAATTAATTGTTAATATCGTGACTAGAAGTGCTACAAAAAGAAGAATGTCATGATTTTGCAGAACAATGAAGACATACTAATAAATTGCATTTAGTAAAATAAAGAACAAAATCAACAACTCTGCAATCACAATGGAGACAAGAATTAAGTAAAATGAAAGTTCGACCTTCAATTATCCATAACTCAAGGCCGATCATTTAGCATTTATGATGATAGTATAAATATTAGAACATGAAAACCAAAAAATATAATGTCTAAATGAGGGCAAGCCTCAGATTTAGCACTTTGTGATTTAAAATTAAAATAACAAGAAAAAGAAACATGAGATCACCATAAAAGAATTTCATATTTGAAATTAAAAACTGGGTAACATGTATAGTCAGCTTCTGTATAAAAATAAGTTCTTTCTTCTGTCAACAACCCCCCTAGTGGGAAATAGGGATTTTTATAATAGCCTTCATAATATAACAATTTTTTGTAATAGTATTTACATAAACAACTAAAATTCGGATTGAATAAACTTAAATAAAATAAAATGAGAAAATGGGAATAAAATAATTAAACATTATGGTGTCATCGTGGCTTTGGATCTTTCGCTTTCTTAGTGAGCCCCATATGAGAGAGTGTGTGTGCCCCGCTCATTCGTACAATTGGCACATGTGTTTTAATCAAGGGGATTTCATCCCAATCCTCAGGTTGGTTCATAACGGACTGCATAGGTTGAAAAGGATTAGCAGACTGTGAGGTAGTAGTGAGTTTCTCGACTGCAACACGACGTTTGAATATATTATTTAATTTTACCATCTTATCCCATTCAACAATAGGTTACCAAGGCACACTTTTGTATTTGGTGATCACTACTACCAAACGTGACCTTATCTGGTACCTAGTAGGAGATAGGTTTTGTATAATTTTGTTTATCCCATCTAGGAGAGTAAAGTCTCAGAAAAGAGAATTGACAACTATGGAAGGGTCTATTATCTCTTCTCCTTGCAAGTTCAAACATACCAAATCTTGTGGTGTTAATTTCAGTTGATTAGAGAAAGTATGCCATGATATCGCCCAATTTTATTTATTCCAAAATGAAGGCACACCAAATCTTCCTAGGTAGTTCCATTGAGTTCTGAAATGATATATATCCTTGATGAATTTATCAATTCATCTCGCATAACCAGAAACTCAATCAGGTTTTCTTTTAACATGAATGGAGAATAGATGAAGTCATCCCTACTAGGTAATGCCATTGTTCTGAGGAAACATCCTCTAAGGTTTTTACCACATCTAGAACGGATTCAAGGTGCTATTGTCTTTTATCTAGAGCTTCATTTTTATATTTAGCCTCCTATCTATACCTTTGTATTAGAGCTTTTTCGGAGTCCCCCAAAATCTTCACGTATTCCTCGACCATCGTGATCTTCTACCAAATTTCTCTCCATATCTCCTCTTTGGCCCATACAAGTATAGTATTTCCCGTCACAGTGATAGGAAGGAATTAATGCAAATATTTGACCTTGTTATGTTTGTCTTTCATAGAGCTTGAATTTTCTTAATTTAGACACTCTTTCACCTTACTGCGGCTTCGACCCTACGATTCACTTGTGCCTTTTCTTTTGTGAGTGTTCATAGATTCGGCTCTAATTGAGTGATCTTGAAATGCAATAAATTGGGATCTTCTGACTCAATGGTCGGGGCTGAACTAGTGGCTTTGTTAATTTACGTCGTATACTCGGTCCAGAGCTCTAGATGCCACTCTTATTTTTCATGAGATTCTATCTTGATCATCTCTAACTGTTTGAAAGAATCTTGTCCCTCTCCTTCCTTAATCTACAAGGCAACCTCCATTTCTTGGAGACTGGTTTTGATATCCTCCCTCGTCTCGAAAGCTTGTGTCATGACATGAGGATTGTGTTCATGGATATTAAGGATCGTCTGCAGTGCTTTGACCTCCTTATGCCTCTCCTCCAGTAATTTATTTAGAGGAGAAGTATCATGGGGCTATTTTGATTATCATATGATGATATCTTCCAATTCTATGATATGGTTTGTTTTGGTACGAAGGCCTACCTGAGCTATACGCAACTATTCAGAGACCTTTTCAAGCATAGCCTACATTTTTTCGTTTCCTGTTGAGTCTAGCAATCTTCGCACCACTATTTCACCTACATGTCTATGTAAATTTATCATCTCAATATCTAATACCTTGCCCAACTTTATAGTTAGGGCATCAGTCCTAGCTCTAAGCATTTTTTGGTTCTCCCCTATCTTGGCCCTAATCACTATAAGATTCAAGACGTTTTCCTCAAAATCAGTAGTAAGACAAAACAAGGACTGCCTACATGTAACACTTCTCTAAGTGCTAAGGTCTTTGTGGATGGAGAATGCTTTGGAACTATGTTCAATCTGCTATAGAAGATATCACTTCCCTTTGCTCCATGAATGAGTGTTAAATGTCTAGGGCATGTGCCCCTGAGGCTTTTGGTTTGACATTCTTCAAATTCTACCTGATTCCTGCATCCAACTTCTCGACCTATTGGTCAAAAATAGCGGCATCCACATTGCATTCCTTGGGCTTCACCCACCGAATCATATAAATTTGAGTCATGCTTTTGGATTTTCATTTGATGGAAGAAACAATAGAACACGACACCATGTGTTCGATTTCTTTGGCACCTCTTTGAATTTGGTATTGACTAGAGTCAATTTGTGCAAATGTCTCAGTTGTCCCTATAGATGATGCTAGCTACAAATTTTCCTCAGCTAGTACTGGTAAGTTTTCCATCTTTTCCAACTCGGGCTTGCTTTTGTGAATGTAAGTTGATAACCTAGCTTGCTTCTTAAGTCATAAAATAACACCCAAGGAGTCAGAGTGCCAGTAGGCATCCTGCATGAATCTAGAAGAAGAGATCTTCCTTTCCAAATTATCAATGGAATTTTTATTCTTAGTGATTAAAGGAGAAATAACATAAGGATAACTAACCAGTGCTCCTTTCTTTTTGGAAACAAAACGAAATTCATTAACTATGATTTTTTCCTTAAAAGTTCTTACACAAACAATAAAGGAGAAACATAATTAGCTAACCAGTAAGGTGGATTATCAAATGCATACATGCATAACACTATATAATCAGGAAATAAGAACCAGCTCCTGGTGCTTTCCTATTCAGTCAATCTTAGAATTTTGGTCTGCTCTTCAGAAATTCTACCCACATTTGCTTCCGTTATTTTAGCCTTCGGGGGGTAAGAAAAAAAATCAATACACTAAGAATAAGATAAAGGGAGGCCTTGAGATTAGATTGCATCTATCCAATGGAATACCTCCTTCTCTTTTCCATTAGTGTCAGTGGTGCTCAGAGGAAGTTTAAGACTCATGAAATATTCAGGGTAATTGTAAAGGACCAAATGTACAAGGTAAGAATATTGGTGGCTAGAACTAAAAGGAAAGGAGGTAGATAAGTCTATTGTAAAGGCGCAGGCTAAGTATTTCACAAAATATATGGTTGCTAGTAAGGATGAAGGGTGATAATATGAATGGAAAAAAATACTGACTCATCCAACTGGGAATCATCAATGAGACCAAAACTAATAGAAATGAGGGAAGTTAAGGTTTGGTAGAAAGGTTTAAACAACTGAGTAGAAATGGGAAATAGTAATTTCAACTCAGGGTCAAGGGTTCCAAAGATATTCTTAAGGAACTTGAGCTTTTCCTCTTCAACCCAAGTGATAAATTCCCTGTCTAATACTTTCTCTGTTATGTCAATACCTTGGGATGGGAGACCGAACATCTTAGACAATATCCCTTCGTCTACCACAAGAAAGAATGCACGACTATTTTTAAAGTAAATTTCTTGTTAATGTGAATTGAAATGCTCGACCAATTGCATAATCAAGTCAGGGTTGAAATGGAATCGAGGGAGAGTTGCATGCAAAATCCTAGTTCTGAGCAGGCGTAGGTTGTCATTCGTCATGGTGGTTGAAGGGGTAAGGGTCCTCTTCAACGTCAAGATATCAGTCAGCCACAACTTAGTGTCCTCAACCCTAGCCAGATCATTCACTAGGGATTCCTTGTTGGGTGGCTTGGCCATAGTTATCAGTATGGTTGAATTGCAGGTTTAAAAACAAGCAAATAAAAGGAATGACTTATCGGTCAGTAGTGGTGAGTGTATCGACCAGATACTTTCCATACAATTTCAAAATGACCATGGTCGCGCTTTGCGAGAGAGCATGTGGAAAGCTAAACTAGCAAGGCAGAATTTCAAAATGATGGCGTGTTGGGTTGTGTTATATTCTTTCCATGACTAGCCCACGTAGTTAGCCAGGGGGTTGGGGGGCGGGGCGAAGCCCCCCCTTCATTGTACAGATTACGTAGCGGGGGGGTGACAGGGGGTTTGAGGGGTGCAGGTAACCCAACTCTATGGGGTCTTGTTATAGACATATTTGGGCATTGCAACCCCAATCTTATATGTCCATAAACCAAGGGCTTCTATGTCCCTAAAAGTGTTGTTTCATACCCTAAAGGAACAAGGTCAGCTGATTACATCATCTCCCAGAAGTTCGCCATGAAAAACTGCTCAAAACTGGTCAAAACTGGACCATCTCACCTGCTCCATGGTCAAAGTGTGATGCATCCCACCTAATGCACGCGGGGGGTGCAATGCATACTGAAAAGCCCTTCTATGGGGTGCGATGGGCGAGAGTAGATAAATGGCAGAGACAGTTTGCAAGGTTGATGATCATGGAATCTTCCAGAAACCTCTCCTGTGACACTTGCCTCTCTGAATTCGCACAGGGATGAGTAAGAGATCATGACATATCCAAGTGGAATTGAGAACTATCAGATAAATGACACTAATAAAAAACCCAGAAGCTGACTCATCCACCTGCAAACATCTATATATGGATCTCTCATCCTAGAGATTCGGAGGCTGGAATATTGTATTTCGTAAGGAAGTGTTGATGGTTTCTTTATCGAACATCATAGTGTTGGGTGATCTAGCTTTTCATGAGGTGAAGAAGGGCTTTCATGCTGGGAGGATGGCACTGGGTCAAATCAATGGGTTGTAATCCTCTCTTTCTACTCTTTCTATCAATAAAGCTATTTGAGTTTTCCTCCATATTCTTGTATGTCTGAGTTGATATATGCATTTGTGTGGTCAATATATATCTGATCCTATATTGTTTATGATTGTAGATCTCTATTCTTTGATGGTATTATGCTACTTTGACTCTATAGGTGTTCTTTGGAGCGGGACAAGCGAGGAAGGAACGCCAAAGATCTGTCAAAGGGGAGAGGAAACAAGCAAGGAGCCAAGTGAAAGATTGAGGTTGGTACTCTCTGCTCCTATTTCATCTACTTCTCATAAAGGAAAATGCAAGTAACTTTAGTTTGTTTGTTTCTACGATAGTTACCCATCATAGTGGGACTAGCAGCTCTGAATGGACACGAGTTTTCCCAATAACAAATGGCGACTCCGCTGGGGAGCGAATAGCTTGTTTGCTTGTTTATATTTTTTTTCTTTATAAACTACAGACGAAGCCTGAAGTCAAGCCAGCTAGCCTTCGAACTGCATTTGATATGCAAGTGCAAACTAGATCAATGCTACTTCAATCCATCTCCGGGTTTTGTTTATAAACTGAACAACTGATTTGAAAACATCCTAATTGCCTTGGTGGTGGCTCAAGTAACCTCATTATATCAACCCCTACACATTGTATTTACTGACTATCATTAGCTCAGCCTAAATCCCTGAACTAAGCTACAAACTGTGACCAAAAACCAAGTTAAAGTCTCGTCCCTGGACCATCGCACTATCTCCTTTTGACAGTCTAGATGCATTGCACCTCCCGTGTGCAGTAGGTGAGATGCATCCCTGTTTCCCTGTGTTACAGGCGCAATGATCATATAAGACTCTTTTTGCCTCCAAATTTTGGTTTTTCTTCATTCTCTTCAGCTTTATTCAGGAATTTTGTTGTCTGTGATCAGTATACCACTATTGAAACTCTCTTCCTTTGCATTATTCAGCCTCCATTGTACAAAGAATTATGAATGTTTTTATGTATTTTTCACCCTTTACAGTTCTCCTTTACAAAAAAGTAGCTTAATCGAGCTGTCGTCTTTTGATTTGGAAGTGTCGAAAGTCTCATCTTCAGTCAAAGAAAAGAATCCTACTCTTTTTTGTGGTCGATTACACTGTTACTCTTGTATTTGATTTGAATTAATAGTATTTGAAAGTGTCTAAAGCAGTTTTCAAATTAAAGTTGAAAGTGTCGCTCTTAGCCTTCCTTTCATTTTTTAAATTCGAAATTGCAAAGTGTCTTCTTAGCCTTCCTTTCATTTTTTTTGAATTCGAAATCGCAAAGCAGTCTTCCTTTCATTTTTTGAATTCGAAATCACAAAGTATCGTCTTATTCCTCCTTTCATTTTTTGAATTTTAAATTGCAAAGTGTCGTCCTCGACTTCCTTTTGTCTTTTGAAGAGAGAATTGTTACTATTGTCGCTTTGAAAGAAAAGATAATTCAGATTTGTACTTAGCATTCTTTTTGTCATTCACACATTAAGAAAGCGGAAAACAAATACATGTATGTGCATTTGCATTTAGACTGCTTGTTGATTTTGATTTAGGATAGTGCATCTAGTGTGTGCTCTCTACTCTATGCTGAAGGAAATTCGCTTCTCTTTCCTTAGTAGCTAGGATTTTCATTGCAAAAAGAAGAGTAAATGACTGTTTATCATCTTAGATTGCATATTTAGGAATTGTATATCTACATCACGCAGTGAACCTTAAAGGAAAACTTCTTAAGAAAATCAACTGTAAAATAAATTCACATTGAACATAAAAATGCTTTGTAACTACTAACGCACGACATTTAGAAGTCTAGGCTAGAGACGTATCCAGCGTCGTAAAGCCTGGAACTATCGCTTTCTCGTAGGTTGGGTGATTCCTCCTCTTGAGACGACAAGTGCCAGTACGGACTTGTGCTCCCACGTACCATCAAGTATATATTGGGAGACCACATAGGCCATATCCTTTATCTTAGGAAGTCGTGTCTGCCACCCTATCGATCGCAATGCACTAAACACAACATTCAAGAAGATTGACTGCTGTACCATAAAAAGTATTCTACAGTTTTAGATTGGTTTGGTATAACCCTCTGTCTAGATTTCCAGAGTAGTCACTTTCATTCCTTTTCAGACTCCTTAACATAAAAGGGTCCATCTGAGCACTTTTCACTTCAAGCTCATTAAAAATCGAAGGCGACTAGAGTCATCTTTAGCTTTTTCTCGACTCTTAAAAATTGAAAAATCAAGTTGTGTCAAAGCGTCATAAAATTTATTTTAATCAGAATAACATCACTATTCCCTCGTTGGTCTTAGGTTGAGAAAATGGAGTCCACTAATCAAGGGTTTCCCCTTGGGGAAAATCCTAGTCCCTTCTCCTCTTGGGGGGATGTTCGTGCACCTCATATGGCCACATTGTCCCTTCCAGGATTGACAATTGGCCTGTCGGTATGGCTTTTCTTGATCTCTGTCATTCAAAACACCATGGTTCCTTAGCAATCAAATCAGCAACCGGATGATACTGAAGCTACCCCCCAACCTTCTACTTCGTTTATTTCTCCCTCTCCTTCTTCCTCTTCACTTGGTAAAGTTGGTAAAACTAAAACCCAAGTAACTGAGAAGAAGAATAAAGAGAAGGAGAAGAAGAAGAAGAAGCCAGTGGCGAAAAGGGGAAACCTTGCATCATCTGGCGAAAATCCACACACTGCACCATCCAAACCTAAATCTCCATGTGTCATTTGGAAAGGAGACCACTATCATCAAGATTGTCCTTGCATCCCATGGATCTTAAAGGACTGCTCTCCCTGCTTGCACAATCCGGTGTCCTCAACCTCTGACGATCATGTTGAGAGTACGTCGTTAACTAGTGAAAACAAAGTCAATGGACAAAAAGGAAGATCTAAAATTCCTTGTAGACTGTGTGAAGGCGATCATAACATCCACTGTTGTCCCTTCCTAGACGAAGCTAAAATAGTCTTGGATAACCGTCTTGCTTCACCATGACGGCTTCCTCCTAGATACAAGAAACTCTTGCCGAGTCCATCACTAGTTGAAAATCGGACTGACACACCCTTGTGGTCGGTTGAAGAATCTATCATTGAAGATAAACCCTCCGAGTCCATGGACCAAAGTCAACAAGTCGAGACAACAGTCGACCTAGTGTTGTCTTCAGAAGGTTTACCTTCAGATGATACAGTCACCAAGGAGGATGAGAATGACACCGTTCAAATTCCCTTCGTAAACACAGACTTCGATGAACATGGGGGCAATCTACCGATTGCTTTACCACAGGAAGGAAGTTCGTCAGAGACGTATCCGACCATTTATTTGGTCCCACCTCCAAGTAACCTAGTCGTTTCCTTCGACTGGAATCTACTAGGCAGACCCCGTCTACCATATAATGTACCATTCCAAATCATAGTACAATCTTACAGAATTGTCATGGTCAGTACCATCATATATGAAGGGGCTTCTGTGAGTATCCTTTCCTCAACTGCTTAGAAAGTTCTTGGCTCACCATTGCTTCTGCCTGACATGCAAAATCTGACATGCTTTAACAAAGGAACCAGTCGACCGCTAGGGATCCTTCAAAGTTTGCCTATAACTTTGAGAAGGAAAATCATCTACCTAAACGTAATGATAGTCCAAGGACCTTTATATTACAATCTACTGCTTAGGCGTGACTACATTTATAGCATGGGAGCCATTGTCTCTTCACTCTTTTGAGTAATGTGTTTTTCGCATGAAGGCAGAGTGGTCCAGCTTGTAGGTCAGCTTTCATTCCCCAGCTCACACATAGCTAATAGTTAAATGCCATCCCTAACTGGTCTTTTTGCGCAAGGAATGTCTCATCAATCTCCAGTCTATCCACCTGATGAGTGCGAGTGATTCGATGATTGTGACTGAAACCCAAGGGGCATGCACCCTGGTCTGCTTTGGCAGGAAAACCTCGGGTATAAGGTAGGTTTCCGTGTAGGAATATGACTAGTCTGACACACCTGTCCATTTAGGAAAATGAGATTAGACTGGAATACGATACCTCTGTCAGAAGGTATGCCTTTCTTGACAGAGCAAGTGTTTTGTCTGCAAATTGAAGGGTAACCTGGAAACTCTACTTCGTTATACTTGGGGGCATGCAAACCTTTTTGTACGCAAGTGAAAAGCGACCAGAGTGACGCTAACCCCATAGTTTTTACTAACTTCAACTGCTTAAGTTAGGTGCTTGGTTTGATCAACCATTCACCTTTGCAAGGGCCAAATGGCATCGACAAAGTAAAGGAAGATTTTTCCTACCTAACCCCATTAGTTAATTAACCCCTAGGACAGTAGTTGTTCATTCCTAGCTTGCATGCAAAATGATCTGGAGTAAAGTTTCAAATGGGGCAAGCTCCCTAAAAAATGAACCTATTGATGAGACATCCTTATTATACGACTGGCATGAGCAGTTTTACGTGAAGCTCAAGCTCGTTAAAAAATAAACCTAACAATGAGCATATGTTCCTCTAGTGTTTAAGCTCATTAAAAAATGAACCCACCTTCGGTAAATAACCATTGTGATCGAATTATCATCACCTTTTGAGCCTTGGTTGTGTTCTTACCATCACCTCCACTCTTTTTTAGTTGATCATACGCCTCCATTTGATTGTTTACCCCTTTTGAGGAACAGCTGCGATGAGTGATTCTGTTAGCCACCTTCTTTACACTGCCATGATTGAAAAGTTCCAAATCTTACCTGGAACCAGCTACTATCCAAAAACATCATTCGTTCCTCAAAAAATGAGTCTCCTTTAATCTCTTTTCATCTGACTCATAAAATATGAAAAGATTTCCAAGCAATTGGCCTCTCCAGCTCGTTAAAGCGATCGGAAGTGTTATCCCTCCTCTAGATTTTACTCTTTTTAGACCTGAGGGATTATTACACAAAAAGATCGAGAACTTGTCTTGTTCGACTCGTTAAAACTATCGAAAATTCATCCCTTTCGTATTATTTTACAATTTTTCGGACTTAAGGGATTACATGACGAAAAAGGAATACTGGAGTTTCCTTTCCGACCTTTTTCAGACTCTCTAAAAATGAAAAGGACCAAGTTATCTTGTCGTTAAACTCATTAAAACAATAGCGACAAACTTGTCCATGCAGGCAAGAGCGAGTTTCACTGTCGCTAGGCTTGTTAAAACATAGCAATGGGTTTCCCCGAAGGGAAAATTATAGAACAAGCATATGTTATCCTCCTCAAGCTTGACAAAAATAAAGAGGTACTGGTCACAAATAAGTGGGCAAAAATTGGAAAGAAAACTTAAGAAACTTTATTGGTAGCAAGTCGCTCTTGAACATGACACTTTCACTCCATCACCACGATTGAGTCGGGTTGGGTTATTCTATTCACCAGTCATATCACCATTGGCCCACCGTACCATCCATTTTAGGGGTTAACGCTACCAATCCATTTCAATGTCGTCGATATGTTCAAGAGAAGTCGCTCAGAGAATTCACCAACCCAGCTTGTGTCTCATCCACTACAATACCTTCAGGCTTCATTCTTTCATGATCACCACCCTGAACCTTGTATCATTAGATCATTTTCACCTCCACAAAATCATTTGCTCCATTCCGTGTCGTAGATGTGGGATTCATTAATGCCCTCCTATGACGGGTCACTTCTTGTCAACATTAGCTCATTATCCAAGAAGTCAACCTAGGAACAACCCTTTCAGTACTTTGAAGCTTGCATGCCTCAATGGCAAGTTTCTCACTTCCGGCGACAGGTTTACATCAATGGCCTTCGACCGAAAGATTTTGCGTGGTGTTCGATGCCAAGTCCCATTTTCGCACCACGTGAATTGTACTGTTGTACCTTGAGGGTCATCATCATTATCAGTGATTCCTCTCACAACTGTTAACAACTTACACAATTGGCTGGTAATCAGGCGATGTCTTTCCATGTTCAACGCGAGAACATCTTTTCACATGGATCGACTTGTGCTTCGGGTGAATATTGAACGAGTTTTGAAGACCCCGGATCTAGTTTCATCCATCCGAGCTATGATATATTCAGGAAAATAAAGACATCAAATGTACATCATTGTTGTACAGATAATCATCCAAGCCAAAGGATGATGGCTCTACTAGAATCATCAGTCTACCACACAGACGGTTGTCTGTCCTATGTACATGAAAATGAATTTATAAAGTTGAGCATGGGAATGCCCGCCTCAACTAGATCATGAAAATATTATGAAGATAATGTATTGTATTGTATCTTATTACAAGTCTCCTTCCAATTCGAAAAACCTGAGATCCTCATGATAAAGCATTTCACTCGACATCAAAAGATTTACGACCTCATGCTTTAGGGGGCAACTGTTATAGACATATTTGGGCACTGCAACCCCAATCTTATATGTCCATAAACCAAAGGCTTCTAAGTCCCTAAAAGTGTTGTTTCATACCTTAAAGGAACAAGGTCAGCTGATTACATCATTTCCCAGAAGTTCTCCATGAAAAATTGCTCAGAACTAGTCAAAACTGGACCATCTCACCTGCTCCATGGTCAAAGTGTGATGCATCCCACCTAATGCACACAGGGGGTGCAATGCATACTGAAAATCCCTTCTATGGGGTGTGATGGGAAAGAGTAGACAAATGGCAGAGATAGTTTGCAAGGTGGATGATCATGGAATCTTCTAGAAACTTCTCCTGTGACACTTACCTCTCTGAATTCGCCCAGGGATGAGTAAGAGATCATGAAATCTCCAATTGGAATTGAGAACTATCAGAGAAATGACACTAATAAAAAACCTAGAAGCTGACTCACCCACCTGCAAAAATCTATATATGGATCCCTCATCCTAGAGATCCGGAGGCTGGAATCTTGTATTTTGTAAGGAAGTGCTGTTGGTTTCTTTGCGGAACATCATAATGTTGGGTGATCTAGATTTTCATGAGGTGAAGAAGGGCTTTCATGCTGGGAGGATGGTGCTGGGTCAGATCAATGGGTTGTAATCCTCTCTTCTACTCTTTCTATCAATAAAGCTATTTGATTTTTCCTCTATATTCTTGTGTGTCTGAGTTGGTATATGCATTTGTGTGGTCAATATATATCTGATCCTATATTGTTTATGATTGTAGATCTCTATGCTTTGATGGTATTATGTTGCTTTGACTCTACATGTGTTCTCTGAAGCGGGAAAAACGAGGAAGGAGCGGCAAAGATCTATCAAATGGGAGAGGAAACAAGCAAGAAGCCAAGCGAAAGACTGAGGTTGGTACTCTCTGCTCCTCTTTCATCTACTTCTCATAAAGGAAAACACAAGTAACTTTAGTTTGTTTGTTTCTAAGATAGCTACCCATCTTAGTGGGACTAGCAGCTCTAAATGGACACTAGTTTTCCTGATAACAGGTTTGGGGCAGCGCTTCGGACAATTTTGGTTTTGGACCCTATGTTAGGTTGGGCAGACCCACCTATGGTTTTGTGCATTATTTTCGCACATGGTTTTGGACACGATGGTTTTTCAGTCCATGTTATTCGATGCCTCGGCATGTATATACATTGAAAGGAACATAACAAAAAATCAAGTTGGTAGTCCCGGTTTTGGGATCCAGGGGAAAATCTCTATGTATATATGTTTTTTATGTGTTATGCTCTCACATTGTTTATTTTCTATGTTTTATAATTTGTATGAAGGTAATTTCTCTACGGGGTTAAAACCTACATTTGGTATCAAATCTATTTTGGCTTCAAGGGGACACCTTTGTTGCTGAGGGGTTTCATTTGGGCCTGTGGTAAACCTTGTTCAGTGGGAGATCTGCAAGATTGATTCTATTGGTGAAAGAAGATGGCGAGTAGTGGAAAGATAGAGATCGAGAAATTTAATGGTTAGAGTTTTGAATTGTGGAAACTCAAGATAGAGGATCTGTTGGTGGATAAATATTAGTGGATCGTGGTAGATCCGGGTACTAAACCAACGGGATTATCTGATGAAGAATGGAAGAAGTTAGAATGGAAGGCAAAGAGAACAATATGATTGTGTGTCTTAGATTTAGTATTGCTAAATGTATCAGGGGAAGCTACGATGAAGGCTTTGAGGGACAAGTTAGGGACATTGTACCAATTAAGTCTCTAGTGAACAAACTATTCCTGCGGAAAAAGCTGTATAACCTGAGGATGAAAGATGGAGACTTGGTGAAAGAGCATCTGAACGCATTTAATACTATGGTAAGTTAGTTAGCATCTGTTGATATTAAAATTTTAGATGAAGATAAGTGCATCAATTTGTTGTGTTCTCTACCAGATTCGTGGGATAGTCTGGTTATTGCAATAGGTAGGAATGAAACTTCCTTGCATTTTGATGAAATAGTCTCATCTTTGCTGACGGAGGAGATGAGACGGAAAAATATGGAGAGCCAGAATGGTGATGCCTTGTCTGTACGAGGATAGTCCTAGAACAGAAACAAAAATAAGTCATCAAGTGGGAGATCTAAATCTCCAGGAAAACCCATAAAGGTGGTGTGCTGGAAATGTGGAAAGGAAGGGCACTACAAAAGGGACTGTAAATCTAAAGCTCCTGATAAAGGAAAGGGATCTAATGATGCTCCTTCTGCAGAGGCCAGAACCACCTCAGATGAAGGTGGGGATGTGTACTTGACTTCTTCAAGTACACATGTAGATCATGAGGCATGGTTGATTGACTCAGGTGCATCCTTTCACTTCACTCCCCATAGAGAGTGATTCTGCGAGTATGAGAAATATGATGGTGGTGATGTCTTTTTAGGGTATGATAAGAAGGCTAGAATCATTGGTCGTGGAAAAGTAAAGTTGAAGTTGCAATGTGGAAGGGTTAGAACACCTCCAAGTGTTCTGCATATTCCTGCATTGGCCAGAAATCTTATTTCTGTAAGAAAGTTGGATGATGCAGGTGTAAAAATAGTGTTCGAGAAGGATACCTGTAAGATGGTTCATGGAGCATTGGTATTGATGCAGGGAGTTTAGATTGGAACTCTGTACAGGCTTCAAGGTAGCACAATTGTTGATGGGCGCAACAGTTTTGTGGTTCCTAAAAGTGGAGCAGAAAATCTAGTGGTCTCTAGAGAGAAGACCATGTTGTGGAATCAAAGGCTTGGACATATTAGAGAGAAGGGACTTCGAATACTTCATGGTAAAGGTATGGTAGAAGGTATGAGTAATAGGTCTTTGGATTTTGATTTTTGTGAAAATTGTGTATATGGGAAGTAGAATCGGGTGAGTTTCCCCTCTGGTGGTAAGAGGGCGAAGAAGATATTAGAACTTGTGCACAGTGATGTGTTTGGACCTATGAAGGTTCCATCACTGGATAAGTCTGTGTACTATGTATCATTTATAGATGAATTCTCAAGGAACACATGGATATATTTCCTTAAGAAGAAATTTGAAGTCTTTGATAGGTTCAAAGAATTTAAGGCTCTGGGGGAAAACTAGACAGAGAAGAAGATAAAGGTGTTGAGGAAAAATAACGGTGGAGAATTTTGCAGTAAGGAATTTGAAGAATTCTGTAAGAAGTGTGGTATAGCATGGCAGAAGACTATTCCATATACACCTCAGCAAAATGGAGCTGTAGAAAGAATGAACAAGACGTTGATGGAAAGGGCAAGAAGCATGCTCAGTGGTGCCGGGTTAGGACATGAATTCTGGGCAGAGGTGATGGAGACTGCATGTTACCTGGTCAGCAGATCACCTTCATCAGCATTGGAGGATAAGACTCCACAAGAGGAATGGATTGGTAAGAAACCCTCTCTTTCACATATGAGGGTATTTGGGTGTAATGCCTATGTACATGTTCCAAACGAGAAAAGAACCAAGTTGGATAGTAAATCTGAAAAGTGCTTCTTTATTGGGTATAAGGATAGTTTAAAGGGTTATAAGCTTTGGAACCCAATAACAAGGAAGGTTGTGTACAGCCGAGATGTGGTGTTTAGAGAGGTGAAAGATGTTATTAAACATGAAGTCCAACCAAAGGAACCTGTGAAGATAGAGTTTGAACTAAAGGAGGAAGAATCAGACTCTGTAGCAGAGGAGGAATCAGAAGATGAAGAGCCACAAACTCCGACTGTGAGAAGATCAGTTCGAGAAAGAAGGCAGCCAGAAAGGTATAGTCCATCTGCTTTCTGTTCAAATTTTGCTTTATCTATTACTGATGATGATCCCAGAACTATGAAGGAAGCAATAGATTCAGAGGATGGAAAACTCTGGAAAGAGGCCATGGTTGAAGAAATGGCATCTTTGCACAAAAATTAGGCTTGGGATCTGGTGGAGTTTCCAACTGGAAGGAAACCCATTGGCAGCAAATGGGTGTTCAAAAAGAAGACAAATGCAGAAAGAAAGGTGGAGAAATACAATGCTCGGTTGGTAGCAAAAGTTTATTCCCGGGTGCCAAGAATTGATTTTGGTGATATTTTTTCTCTTGTTGCCAAGGTAGCTTCTATTAGATTACTTTTATCTGTTTTACTGCTTTTGATTTTGAGGTAGAACAGATGGATGTGAAGGAAACATTTCTTGACAGGGATCTGGAAGAGGAGATCTACATGAAGCAACCTGAAGGTTTTGCGGTGAAGGGTAAGAAAGAACTAGTATGCAAGTTAAAGAATTATATGTGTGGGTTAAAACAGTCACCAAGGATGTGGTATCAGAAATTTGATACATTTATACGGGGACTTGGCTTCACCAGAAGCAAAGCATGTTGGGTGTGGAGCCTGATTATCTTTTGTATTCAAAGGTTTTAGCCAGATGTATACCCTAGAAAGATTGTACACCCCTCCAAGCGGGGGGGTGTGGGAAGGACTTGTCCCCCCCGCGGGGGTTCGGGGGGGCTAATCCCCCCTGGATGGGGGGTCTGGGGGCCAACAGTCCCCCGAAGCTAAAAATAGATGTAAAATTTCCTTGTAAAATTATAGTAATTTCTAGTCAATCTGGGTCGTTCATTGGGCGGATGATTTGACGTTAGAAGTTATGTTTAATTTAAGGTTTTTTTCCCTAGAAGGCAACCCCTTGCTATATATGGGGGAATTGTATTGGTCTATGTATATCTATATCCAGAGTGAGGAAAAGAGAGGAGATTGAGAGCGAAGAGGGAGTTACAACGCATCTACTGTAGGTTGTATCTTTTCATTTTGCTGGATAATATAATAAAAGAAGGACTGGTTGTTTCTCTGTGGACGTCGCCCAAACTGGGTGAACCACATATATCTATGTCTCTCTTGTTTTATGCGTTTTCTATGTTTATATTTCTACAATATTTTATATAATTTTCTAACAAAGTAGATTACTGTGTGTATTTTAAATTAATTGGTGACTGTGTTATTTATCTGGTCTTGTATGTGGATGATATGTTGCTTGGTTGGAAATGACAAAGAAATTATCCAGGATTTGAAGACCCAATTGTCCTCCAAATTCGACATGAAAGATCTTGGTGTTGCAAACTATATTTTGGGCATGGAAATTAAAAGAGATTGGGTAAAGAGGAAGCTCTGGTTAAACCAGAGGAAGTATGTCGAGACAATATTACAGAGGTTTAGTATGCAGGATAGTAAACTGGCAAAGGTTCGTATTCTGGTAGGTGTAAAGTTATCTGTTGAACAGTGTCCCAAGGCACCAGAAGAGGAAGAGGACATGTCCCATGTTCCATATGCAAGTGCAGTTGGTAGCCTGATGTATGTGATGGATTGTATTAGACCAGACATTGCACATGCAGTGGGAGTATTGAGCAAGTTTATGTCAAAACCAGGGAAGGAGCACTAAACAACGGTGAAGTGAGTTTTCAGGTGTTTGCGTGGCACTAGTGATTATGGTTTTTGCTACCAAGAAGACCAGGATTGGACAAAGTGTTGGATATTTGTGGTTTTGTTGATGCAGACTGGGTTGGAGATTTGGATCAAAGAAGATCTACAAGTGGGTATGTGTTTAACCTATTTGGAGGTGCAGTCCAGTTGGATGAGTAAGAAACAATTCTGTAGTGGCACTATCAACACAGAGGCAGAATACATGGCATCCACTCATGCAAGCAAGGAAGCAGTTTTGGTTGCAGAGATTGTGTTCAAGTATGGGGTTAGTTACAGGGAGCTATAAGGATAAGATTGTGACAGCCAAAGTGCATTTTTCTTGCAAAGAACCTTGCATATCATTCCCAAAGAAAAAGCACATTGATGTTCAGTATCACTTTGTAAGGGATATGATAGAAGACAAAAAGGTGTTGTTGGTAAAGGTGGAAACTTTGAAGAATACTATAGATGCATTGACAAAATATGTGAGCTCTGAGAAGTTCTCTTGGTGTAGAGAAACAATGGGCGTTGCAGGGCTGGATATATGACTAAGCTCTCTTGTGGCCCCCTGTGGAAAGAAAACAACAAGTGGGAAAATGTCGGGTTGTGTTATATTCCTTCCACGACTAGCCCATGTAGTTAACCGGGGGGTCAGAGGGGGGGGTGGAGCCCCCCTTTGTTGCGTCGATAGCATAGCAGGGGCATGACAGTGGGTTTGAGGGGTGCAGGTAACCCCACTCTATGGGGTCTGGGGCAGCGCCCCAGAAAATTTTGGTTTTGGACCCTATTTTAGGTTGAGTGGACCCACCTATGGTTTCGTGCATGATTTTCGCACATGGTTTTGGATGCGATAGTTTTTCGGTCCATGGTATCGGATGCTTCGACATGTATAAATATGTATTGTAACATTGAAAGGAACATAATGAAAAATCAAGCTGGTAGTCTCGGTTTTGGGATCCAGGGGAAAATATCTATGTATATGTGTTTTTTATGTGTTATGATCTCACATTTTTATTTTCTATGTTTTATAATTCGTATGCAGGTAATTTCTGTGCGGTGTTAAAACCTACATGGCGGCCGGGAGGTTTAAGGGGAAATTAGTAAGATAATTAATGTAACAGGTAAGTGACCTATTCTTATTAGTCAAGTCACCAACTTCAGAAGGTGAGTCTCGCTCATGGCATGGGAGCTGATGGTAAAGTAGTGCGCAGGTTCAAGTGTCACGACCGATATTCTAGAGGCGATCAATGACTATCATGTCGTCGGTTCTACGAGGTAATGTTAACTCACGGGCATGTTTGAGTGTGATTGGACCAAATAGTCATCGAATGAAAAGGGATCAAATGGTGGAGGACGATCAGGTTAAAAAACCATGTTTAATGCATGTGTTATTCATGTTGCGAGCATGCCTATGAGACATTAGATCAAATCTTTTCCAATGATTGATCGTGAAATTTTGCAAGTGTTAAACACGCTGGGGATTTTTGGGAAGGGAAATAATGTGTTAGCTGGGATGCGATGGGAAATCTCTAGTCGTTGATCTTCAATTAACCAAGATCTTCCCTATATACCTGATCACTCTTTCCAAAGGGTCTCTTACCCTCGTATTTAAATTTGAGAGAGGAATACTTAGAAATATTTTAGTAGGGGGTGGGAGTCTATCCCAACATTGTCTCCATTTTGGGATGGCTTCTCGATGTAAGGAGCCAAGAATGTGGGCTAGGTGCTGTTGGGTAGTGGATCCCCTGCATAACAGTTTTGGGGCTTAAAGCCCACATTTTTGGGTATTGGTATTATAAAAGCTCTGCGAAGTGCACAGAGCACGAATTTTTAATGGTTCAAGTCTAAGGGTAGTTCGCCCTAAAATATTGTAGATTAATCTAGAAGGTGTCAGCCTAACCATGGTTTGCGGTTCATGGGAATGTATAAATAAGAGCGAGGCTCTAAGTGTAAAAGGCAGCTTTTTGGTGATGTAAGAAGTAATATGGGTGTCTAAATGCAGTATTAGATCTGGGTTTGTAAGTCTGAGTTTTGGGTTGTAGTAGGAGATAGAGGCTTCGCAGCTCTGTGCATGGAGGCCTGGTAGATTACTTAGTTGTGTGTACAAACCCCTGCAGCTGTGTGCACAGGGTAGGAATTGGATTGTAACTGGAAAAAGGAATTAATAAAGATAAGTTGGTTTTGGAATATTGCATATCTGTTCTATATTCTGGTTTATGCATCTGTTTATTGTTTACGATTACGCGTATATCTATCATGTTAAATGGTAACTGAAAGCATTGTGCCTTCTTAAGTAATTCAAGATCTATAATAATATTAAACACAGAAAAGGTAAATTGCACTCGCACTCGTCTTCCAAACCGCACGATGGTAGGTTCTATGAACAGACGGTTGCGAGGAAGTAGCGTAGTCCGTAGGATCGGTTCACGAACTTCCAGACCTCATCAAGACATCCCTAGGGTGTGGAAACCTGGTTCCAGAACCCTCCCATATTACCTCGGGTGAGACCTCAGTCCGCGCTCCACGGACTGTTACCGAAAGGGTTGGTAATTTCGAGATTTGTTTGGCTAACATTTCTGAACCTGGGTTAGGCCCCAAGAAGCCAACATGCGCCTTTTCTGGTTGCGTTATGGAGTTGCAATTAATCAACAACATAGGCTCCCGATTAGGCAGTTTCATACAGTTACAACACAGAGGAAATATTTGCAATGCGATTGATTAAAGGGGAAAATTAATGAAGAAATGACAAGATTTAATTAAAGGATATAATCACCACTGTAGGGAAAAACACAATTATTCCCGAGACCATCTGCGACAAAGAGCTAGCTACAATGGAAAGTGGGGAAAGCAGTAACAAGGGTCATTGTGAGACTCTTTAGGACAAAATGGATAGGTTTATGCACTTGATAACAATGTTGGAGGAGCATATGGAATGAATTTAAGTTTAAATAACACTGCTACGAAGAATTTATCAAGGATTGGAAAGTATCTTGTCATGGGAGACAACTAGGAGTGTTCATCTCGCAGGCTCTTCCAACCCTGTTAAGGAAAGAATTCAGGTTTCTAATAGCTATTAGAATTATCATTGTGTACAATGTTTAAGTATTACAAAGCACAGAGGTTCTGTGGCTATGTTTGTGGACTAAGTTTGACTCATATCTACATAATTAGCCTTATGAAATTTAGTGGTTTCAATTTTATTAAAATGAAATGGTTAATTCTCATTTTACTTGTTTAAAATATGTCAGATGGAAAGGAAGCTTGAGATGCAATATTATATTATCATTTCATTTTCCTTTCAATGTGCCCAGACATAAATAATTATTTAATCTATTTTACTATATATTTATTTTTCCATTATATGTGTATGCCGAATGAACAACTAATTTTTTATAGATAACCCCGGAGCCCTTCCTAAACAAACTTTTACGTTTTAGGTGATGAAACAAAAAATTTGAAGAGATAAAAGGGGATACGAAAGGGGAATTTTGTCTCCCGGAGAATTGATAAAAGTATATGTAACAGGATTGCCTCTGAGGTGACTGTCATATTGCAAAGATATAGATATCGAGACAAGGAAAACATTAAGATACAAGATTCTAGGACACCCCTATATGGAAGTTACTATTGAACTTCACTTTACTATCAACAATTATCTATAGCCTCAACAGAGTCATTCATTGCCTCGTTGGTAAGATTTTCCTTTGCTTCTTATTTGTCCAAACTGTTAAGGTCTATCATATTTTCAACTGATTTCTTACATAGCTTTCCATTTGCACGACACAATGGAAAGAACCACACTGGAGGTTTCCAATGTCATTGATGTCACTCCACTTCCAAGGAGTGTCTGTAGCCCCAATGGAGTCATCAGCATACCCCGCTTTAACCAAAATGTAGGGAATGGGTAGGTTGTGCCTTGAATCCCTCAATGCCACTGACCTTGCTCTGCTTTCAGCGAGCATGTATAGCCTAGACAGAGTTGTCAGCATACCCCATCTTAAGAATCTAGGATAAATATTAGTGAGAGCAGACCATGATAGTTTTTTGTTCATACAAGAGGAAATGATTTTTTTTACTGACTTGTGCTATTGATGTTTCCAACATAAAAGGGTCTCAAAGGACTTACAAAGATGCATATGTATCAGGTGATTTCTGGGACACAAGCAAGAGATCAATTGGGATCCAGATTTGTTTTGTGTAAAAATCACATAACCTTAAAGTTGATTGTGTTTAAGAACCACCTAGGGAACCGTGAACAGATTAACAACAGAAAATTCAACACTTAATTACTTCTAAATGGGAAAAAGAAAACTCACATGATTTTAAAAATTTCTCTTAGTATTTTTCATATTGTATAAGGTTTACAGTTTCATTCCTACATCTCAACTATTATTAGTTAAGAATTATCTGATTATAATTATTTCATTTCTAAGTTATTTCTTGTTACTGTATTTAATTTATTTATATACACATTATATCCTAATATATACGTCGTGTATTACTAATTCTTTCTTGTAGTTGTTATTACTATTATTTTTTATTTTTATTTCGTAGATATATGTACATTTCCAAGTTATTTCTCGTTATTGTATTTAATTTGTTTATATACACATTCTATCCTAATATATACGTCATGTATTACTAATTCTTTCTTGTAGTTGTTATTACTATTATTTTTTTTTTTTTTTATTTCGTATATATATATATATTATATATATATATATATATTATATATATATATATATATATATATATATATATATATTGAAAGGAAAAGCTTCAGTAGGTAATGTAATGTTTGAGGAATTGACCGTTGATGGCATGACCAACTTCCTCTCCTTCAAATTTCTTGAGGGAGAATGAGTTTTCCCCCTCAACTCTATCAATAAAAAATGGTCCTATCTAGAGGTTATCAAACTTCCCATGTTTACCGTGCTCTTCATTCCTCTTGTCCCATTTCAGAACCCAGTTTCGAGGGAAAAAAAAAATAATTTGTTCTTAGCCTGTTTGTTAAAATACTATTTGAATCTATTATGGTTCTGATTTATTGTTTCAAAGGCCATATCACTCTCTCTTACTGCTGCTGGATCATTTGATTAATCATCGCTATAAGTCATTGGCTTCCTCGGTAATCATTTGGAGGCTTTTCATAACTTTTGTACCTAGCTACAAGGGGAACACATTCCCCTTAGGGTAATAAGTTGTTGAGTGCCCCAATTTAACTTCGTAGTTATCACAAAAATTATGAAATGCAGCTATAAAAAAGGGCTTAGCATTTTCAACTATAATTTTTTAGGGGTAGCCAAAATGAGAGAATATATTCTCATTTAAAAATTCCCTTACGACCTTATCATTAATCTTTCTCAATGGTGTAGCTTCCACCCATTTTGTAAAATAGTTGGTTGCGGTGATGATCCAATGGTGTTGAGTGCTAGAAGGGGGGTGGATTTGCCAAATGAAGTCTAGACCCAATTGCTAGAAAGGCACCTCAGTTATGATAGGCTTAAGGGGTAGTGCGATGAGGTTTTTCTTCGCTGCAAAAATCTGACATTAGTGGCGAGACCTTACTTTTCTATTTACATCACGAAAAAGGGTGGCCCAATAAAGGTCACTCCTTAAAATTTTATGGGTCCTAGCCCGCCAAGAATAGTGGCTACTACACACCTTGCTATGATTTTAAGAAATCAGATTATCGATCTGAGATGAGAGAACACAATTTAATAGGATACCTATTGGATCTCTCAAGAATAAACTACCATCTATAATATAATAACTAATAGATTTTAATTTAAGAGAACATTTCACAGCTTTTCTCAAGGAATTAGGTAGCTTCATAGTCTGAAGGTAACTAATAATATCCTTGCACCACTCGGCTAACAAAAAATTAGGATGAATGGCAGCGAGATCTGGTTTAGGTTGCAACAACTGTGATTGCTTTTCTTGTTGATCTTCCCTTTTGCAACCGAACTCTAAAGAGAAATAAAATTGATGCCGATTGAATCAAATTTTCCTCGATTCGTAACTTAGATAACCTATGTCATTTGATGATTTTAATAGGTTTTAATTCCATATCGTATTCTTGAGTTTTAGCAATCCATTTTCCCCTTCACGCCTTAGTGTCATGTTGTAAGAGTACATATTTTATAGTAGGGTGAGGGAGATATACTATCGATTTAGCCAATAGAATGTATTCCTTGAATGCCTTAAGTGTTTTTACCAAGGAGTAAGCTTGATTTTCTATAACATTATATTCAACTCAGCATTTTGGAGGAACTCACTGAAAAAGGTAACGGGATGTTCGTACCCATATTGGTTCTTTTGCAACAAGACTATAGCAATAGTATGCTCAGAAGCGAATGGAAAAATGATGAAATCCTTCATGTAATTTTTGCTGATGAGGACATGAGCCTGCATAATAGCTCTTTTAATTTCTTGGAAATAATTCTTTGATGCTTCATCGCATTGAATATCATTACCCTTTTTTATCATACAAGTAATATTCTTGATTATTTCTGCGAAATTGGGAATGAATCTTCTCACAAAATTTATTTTCCCTAGAAATGCCTAGACTTCTTTCTTACTGTGAGGGAAAGAAAGAGTTTGAATTTCCTGTACTCTTTCGGGATCAATCCTAATGCCCTAGTAGGATACTATATGCCTCAATAACTTCCCTTTTGTCATTAGAAAGAAAGATTTACTCGGATTCAAAAACAAGTTGAACCCACGATACTTCTGGAAGATATCCTCTAGGTGTCTAAGGTGTTGGTCATAATTGGAAGAGAAGGTAGCCATTTCATTTAAATATATGACCATGGAACTGATACTTTTCATCGAAAAGGGAAATGTCCATCAACCACTGAAACGTTGCTTCGACATACATTAACTTGAAAGGCATTTTCTAATACATGAACGTAGTCCAAGGACTAGTGAAAGTATTTTTATACATGCCATCCCTATGGAAAACTATCTAGTTGTAACTAGAGAATCCATCCATCATGGAGATGCGGGTAATGCCCACTACTCGTTATAGAATGGCGTCCATTTTACTGTGGGGATAATTATCTTTCAAGGATGCTCTATTTTGATTCCTGAAATCTACGCAAAGTCTAATTTCACCGCTTTTCTTCGTGACGGGTACTAAATTTGCGACTGAGGTGGAATATCGCAAGGGAACTATAATCTTGGCATCTATTAGCATTTTGATTTCCTTCTCAATAGGAAGAAGTAAAAGGGGGTTAATATGAAGAAGCTTCTATCTAAAATTCTTAGCTCACTCGTTTAGGGGAATCTGATGCTTTATTATATTCTGGTCATAAGCCTTGAGGCCGTCATACGACCAGGAAAAAAACATTAGCATATTTTAAAAGAAGATGAATATAACGCTCTTTCATATGAGGCCATAGGAACTTAGGTAAACTAATCAATTTAATCTTAGATGTAGTGGAGATGTAAACAACCTCTACTTCAATATTCAAAGGTTTAAGGGCTAGACAAGAAACAACGTCATTATGATCGAAAGTTTTCTCCAAACAATCCTCTGGGGATGCAATTATTTTTCAGTTGAATAACATCATGGTTTTCGATACTAGAATGTAAATGAGAGGCAAAAGTTGGAGGCATATCACCCTCCTTGTCTTCATCGATGCAATGGTCTAAGAATTCTTCGATCAATTGTATATACTTATTAATTTCTTGCTCATCCTCGAATACTGACCAATGCTTGATGTTGTCAGGTATGGAGGGTCTATAAAGGAACTTATCTCAAACTTAATCTGAAGTCTAGTTGGTTGGAAAAAATTGGTTGTTGTAACAAGCAAAGCATCATCTAATTGATTTTGTCTGCGGGGTGTAGAAATTCCACCTGTAGATCACCTGATAATGCAATGTACTAAAGAAAAATACTAGATCTACTTCTACAACAAACTTTGTGGAAGCTTAATCGAATATGAGCAAGATAAAATAGAACACATATAACTGATGAAGAGAAAGCAATCACACATGAACGCAGAAGAATAATCCGGCGAAAGCGTCAGCCTAAAACCCCATTCTCTGTATTATCATACAAGTGGAAATTACCGCAGAATTACACAAAGCTTTAGCTCACAGGCTATCCAACTCTCAACAAAATCCCTCAATACTGCTCACAGACTGAGTAGACAACACAAGTGCCTTTCCTCAGCCCTCCAAGCCTCCTATTTCCTTGTGCAGTTTTCCTTGGGGCCAGTGATGCCACCTATGTGAATTGGCCTCTCCACACACTCACTAACCTCTGAATTAATTGCGCAATCCTGAAGGAGATGAGATCCTTTTGCATGGATGAGTTTCCTATATAGGAAAATTCCTCCAAATGATAGTACACTGTCCCATCCTCTGATCTCGATTGGGTCTCTGACTAAATTTACATGCATGAGTTATTCATGAGAGAATAGAAGTGCAGTAGTTACATGCATGCATGCTTTAACGAACTGAACTCACAATTAATTCTACAAACTGTTAGAACTAATCTAACTGGACTTAACTCAGTTAGTTGAGCTAACTAATTACAACTCAAAGTACAACTCATCCTCATCTCCTTAACTAAGGGATAAATTCCTCAATCAATGGAGACATTGTTGCATGTCTTCACATAAACTTCATGTTTGATTTTCTCCAACTAATTAACTCAAGATGAACTAATTAATTATTAATAAAACAACTTCTAAGAACAAATTTGAATTTTACTTCTCAATTTTAGTTCAGGGACTAACTAAAATAGGAAGGTATCCCAAAATTCTATTTATAGCAATGCTATTTTTAGCACTTCCACTTTTCATTCCTTGTTGCTATGTCCAACACTGGTATCGAACTGTTATTTATAGCAATGCTATTTTTATCATTTCTTGTTCCTATTTTCAACAATCCCTCTCAACAAGAAAGGCATTCAACTTGAACCCGATCCTGAACCTTTTGAATGTTTTGCATGCAACACTACTCTCTAGTGTTGTTGCTCCAACAACACAGAAACAAAAAAACTCCCAACTGACCTCTCTATTGGGCTAGAAACACCCTCTGATGTTGAAGCTCCCTCTACCATTAACAAGTGATCCCTCTCTGACCTCTGAGCTGCTGCAACACTCCATGAATCTCTCGTCGTTGCACACCTTTCTGTGCTATCCTGCACTAGTGCAACATTCCTGTGCCTCTCGCATTGTTGTAGCCTGCTAGCTCTACACAGTCTTGTAACTCTTGCACTGTAGCTCTCTCTGCTCCTCCATCAGCATCTGCCTCTACCCACTCAGCTATTCTAGCTACTCCTCATCGAGGCTCCCATAGTAAGGTCTAACCTAAGAGGCTATGTACCTCGAGGATCCTACGCCTATTTTAGCCTTCATGAGACTATCTCTTCACATCGCCCCACCTCTCACCTCGAGGTATGGCTGCATGTGATCCCTCTACCCACTTGGCTCAAAATTCCCCCTACTAGAGGTCTCTACATGAGTGGATGCCTCAACTCTGTCTCCTCTCGGCTTCTCTAGTTGTGGTTGCTCCACAACCTCCTGAAGCTGCTTCACCAATTGTGGCTCCTCCACAATTGTCTCAGACTTCTTCTGGCACTGCATGTTGAGAGGTAGTGTACTCTCCCTCTCAACCACAAAGTCTCCAACAGTTCCCTTGCTCCTTAAGGCTTTTCATGCATCTTGAACCTCAAGAGCATATAGATTCTTGACTCGTGAACTAATCTACTTCACCTGTCTAGTGGTGACGTGTCTAAGGAAAACCTTTCCCTTATTGAAGACTACATCATAGCCTTTGTCTTCCAGCATTGCGATCGACACCAAATTTTTCCTCAGTCCTGGTACATACTTGACATCAATCAAGGTAATGCAAGCTCCATGCTCCCTCTAAAAAACAACCATGCCTACTCCTGAGACACTATACTTTTCATCATTACCCATCATTATGAGTATCTGGAGATCTTTCTCCTCCAAGGTACTGAACAAACTCTTGTCGCCGGTCATGTGGAAGGAAGATCCACTGTCAAGAAACCAACCACATCCCACCATGGATGAAACCATGCATGCAATGAGTGTGAAATCCAACTTGAATTGTGAGGCCAATGCCTCACCCCTTGATCCTCCCATGGATCCATTCTTGGATTTCTTTAGTGGACAATTTGTAGCAAAATGGCCCACCTCATGACAATGAAAGCATCACACTTTCGATTTGTCAAACTTCTTCCCACCATAGGAAGAACTTGGTTTGGGATGAGAATCCTTCTCCTTCCTTTCTTTGCCTTATTCGGTAAGGTGCAATTTTCTTCATCCTCCTTGGATGAGGAACCATCTCTGGTGCTTCTCCTTATCTCCTCCTTCATCAGAACCGACCAAAGTCATTCCCAATCTGGTAGTTTCTCTCTTCCATTTTACAAGTCTTGGTAGCTATGATAGCTCTTAGGAAGACCTAGGAGAGCTAGACTCACCATGTCATCATCGGCTGTCATGATCCCTAGACTTCCAAGCTCATCCTTGTAGGTTGTGAGCTTGTTTAGGAATGTAGAGATCGTGTCGCTCTTTTCACACTTGATTTTCTGAAGCTTTTCTTTCAGCACCAGCTTCCTCTGATCGCTGCTATTCTAATATAGATCTTTCAATGTTTTCCACATCAAAAATTGTGTCTCCTTCCCATGGAGGCTTAAGACAATGTGGTCTTGAACTCCCTCTAGGAGGATTCTCCTTGCTCTAGCCACACATTTCTTCCATTTTGCCAATTCTTGGGCACTAGTTGCTGCAAGCTTGGGGACTTCTTGATCAATGAAGTCCTTTAACCCATTGTCCTCTAATACCACTTCCATGGGATCCTTCCAGGATATATAATTTGAGCTGCCATCAAGGGCATACTCAAGTCTTAAATCGTTGATCGCCATTGATGAAATTGAGATGTGATGAGAACTCGATTTCTATAATCAGGAACTCTAAATTTCGAACTTCTCCCTTCTTGTATACTATTCTTTGCTTTGATCACCTTTGCTCTGATACCATGTAGAAATTCCACCTGTAGATCACCTGATAATGCAATGTACTAAAGCAAAATACTAGATCTACTTCTACAACAAACTTTGCGAAAGCTTAATCGAATATGAGTAAGATCAAATAGAACACATATAACAGATGAAGAGAAAGCAATCACACATGAAAACAGAAGAATAATCCGGGGAAAGCCTCAGCCTAAAACCCCAATCTCTGTATTATCATACAAGTGGAAATTATCTCTGAATTACACAAAGCTTTAGCTCACAAGCTATCCTGCTCTCAGCACAATCCCTCAATACCGCTCACAGACTGAGTAGACAACACATATGCCTTTCCTCAGCCCTCTAAGCCTCCTATTTCCTTACACAATTTTCCTTGGGGTCTAGTGATGCCACCTATGTGAGTTGGCCTCTTCACACACTCACTAACCTCTGAATTAACTGTCCAATCTTGAAGGAGATGAGATCCTTCTGCATGGATGAGTTTCCTATATAGGAAAATTCCTCCAACTGATAGTACACTATCCAATCCTCTAATCTAAAATAGGTCTCTGATTGAACTGACATGCATGAGTTATTCATGAGAGAATATTTAGTTATCTAAAGTGAAGTAGTTACATGCATGCATGCATTAACTAACTAAACTGACAATTAATTCTACAAACTGTTAGAACTAATCTCACCAGACTTACCTCAGTTAACTGAGCTAACTAATTGCAACTCAAAGTACAACTCATCCTCATCTCCTTAACTAAGGTATAAATTCCTCAATGAATGGAGAAGCTATTGCATGTCTTCACATACACTTCATGTTTGATTTTCTCCAACTAATTAACTCAAGATGAATTAATTAATTATTAATCAAACAACTGCGAAGAAAAAATTCGAATTTTACTTATCAATTTTAGTTCAAGGACTAACTAAAATTGGAAGGTATCCTGAAATGCTATTTATAGCAATGCTAGTTTTATCACTTCCATTTTTCATTCCTTGTTGCTATGTCCAACGCTGGTACCTAAACTACTATTTATAGCAATGCTATTTTTAGCATTTCTTGTTGTCATTTTCAACATGGGGGACCGTAGTTGATTAATTGCTAAGAAAAAATTAGCGACTAAGTCCCAAACCTGATTCCTATAGGCACACAAATGAGGGTGTTTAGTCCGAAATTTGTTTTTCACCTACTTAATTACTAGTTAGGAGTCACCAAATATAGATAAATTCTTGATGTTAATTTTGTGCATAGATTCTAATCTAAGGAGAAGATCTTCATACTTGCCAATATTATTGGTTGTTTCAAAATTTAATTTAAAATAAAAAGAAGCATTTTTATTAGAAGGAGGTACTAGGCTTAGCCATTGGAGGCTGAGGATTGATTTCCTTATGAGGTAGTGGCGCCTTCCTGGGCCTAAGATTATATTATGCTACATTTGAGCCTCCAACTATTCTGCCAATCATCGAAGATGGGGATCCTAGAATTCTGGTTCTATGTACTTAGGAGAATCGTGGAATGCTATGTCAAAGGAATTAATAAAATCTGGATTGGGGAATTATCCTTCTTCCAGGTTCATTAGCTAGTTTATTACATCGTCATCATATTATTAGATAAGATTAGCATTAATTCTTCATGGGGTCTCATGAGGCTTTTGTCCTCACTGTTGTTAGCCTCCTGTTGCAGCAGGTTACTCATATTTCATGATTGACATTTTTATAGGCCAAATATGTTATACTTTGCATGCTGCAATGCTCCATATTTGCTAAACAGTCACCAAGGAAAGAAGGCTACTCAAAGTTCATCCACTGCATTCCAATTTTGAAGAATCGTTCCAGTTTTGTACAATTCTCAGATAAAGGGAGGTCCAAACAGCCTAATCTTGGTCTCCCTAGGTTTCAATTTCCTATTTTAGAATATAGAGAATGAAAATTTGTCCAAACAGCTTAATCTTGGCAGATTCTTAGATAGGTAGAGAATCAAAGTAGCCCAACTGCTCAATCTGGGCCCTTGGAAGAAATAAGGGTAGTTTGTAGATAGGAAAGCATAAAAAGAAAAAATTGAAATGCCAGGTCTGCAAGTCTAAGTGCACCCAAATCAAAAGAAGAAAAAATGTTAGGTAAGTAGGCTGGGTAGGTAGTTTTGAGGTTGCAGAATCTTGATTTATGATCAATTCTATGTTTTCAAAATATCATCTCTACTCAAGGCACAATCATCAGGCAGTTTCATGTGAAGGAGCTCAAATAAGGCATAACTAAATTCCCTTTCTTCCTTTTCCCCAAATCACTAACTAATTTCCCCAAAAATAGGTCAAGATCTGCTTGATATCTCTTAGTTTCATCATTCTCCATGTCATTAGCCTGGGTGAAGATCTGATTCACTCAAGGAGGATCCATACTTTCTCTGTAAGGTTCTATCTCCCCTTTGAAGCCTAAGATCTCTGAAACTTAGCGCTTTCTTGTCATCTCCATAATAACTACTGACATTATTATCTAACTCCCTATATTTTCCCCATCCCCCTACTAAAACTATATAAATAATCCCCTTATGTAAATATCCCCTCCCCTTGGTTGAAATATAACCATAAGTACTTCTCTGGGAATTACTAAGTCACCTGGACTTTAGTAAGAACCCTCCTTCTGCATAAATTTCCATTCCCATGTGTTTGGACCCCTTCCAAAACACTAAGAAAACCCTTTCCAATTGCTAAAAACCCCCCCGCACATTTTTCTTTGGAAATTATTAGTGTTTGTTTGATAAATTTCCAACGCGCTAAAACATATTCAACCCATTTCCTAAAGTTCAAAACCCACAGCGCCGCGAAAAATTAAACCTTTATCGCGCGTGCTCCTTTTTTAAATTTCGCGCATCTCCCTTTACCGTCCACCATCGGATCGCCCCCCCCAGATCTGACGACCCTTGTTCACATCGGGCGCCCTATTGTGGTGGTAGGTTACCACCCGATGTCCGACGGTTTTACCGTCGTACACCGGGGCAGGTAGCGGCCTCCCATTGCATCGGGCCGCCCCTTACAGAAACCACCTCCATACCAAAGGCGGTCCAATGCACAGGCAAAACCACCCTCCCCTCACGTAACAGGAGCGCCACCTCACCTTGCCATGTCGCCTCCACATCACCTCACACTGCCTGCGCCCGGCCCACGTCACCCTGCCACGTCACCCTGCCATACTGCCACGTCATCTTGATGACGTTAGCATACTGACGTCATATCCGTACCAGAGGACCCCACTGCTGACGTCAGCATGCTGACGTCATCCGCTGTACTGCTGACGTCAGCAGCAAAAAAAAAAACAGAAATTTGCGTAAGCGCGAAAGTCGAGCTTCGGAGCTCCGGAATGAGAAACGGAGGCAGTTTTCGATGCGCAATTAGCGCAAAGCACTAATCACGCATCACTATAGGAAATGAGCCATATTGGGGAATCTTTATGGAATCTTTTGATTCCTTGGCCCTTTTTGCACCGAAAAAGCCCGAAATTGCCCGATTTTGCCAAATTAAACGAATTTGAAGACAAAGAGAGACCAGGAACAGAGATTAAAGAGTATCAGATCAAATATGCAGACAAAAAGCACGTCAAAGAGTATCAGGAAGCGGCGAAGACCATCAATGAAGTGACAAAGTGTATCAGAGGAAATTTTCTCAGGGCTCGAGGCAAATCCAACATTAAAACGAAAGCTCTAAAAGTCAAGAAGCAATTGAAGACGCATTGAAGGCTCACCAACACCAATGACTACACATTAAACTCACAGAAGATCAGTGGACCAGAACTCAATGCACAGTTATGACAGAACCACTGCACCAAGTCACACAGGACACCTCATCAACTCAACTTGATTCAGTTGCCTCTAGCACAACCCAAAGGACTTGCATTTAATTCCAGCAACAATCAGGTTTTTTTTAGAAAAATCTTTTTTCGACAGACCTATTTAGGTCAATTGTAATAACTGACTTTAGATATTTTGCTTATATAGACCACCCTGAAAAATGGAGTAGGGGTTGGTTGGTTGATGAGTAGCTTGATCTTTGTTATTCAGATTTTTCTCTCAAGCGGAGACTCGCACTGTAACTGTGATGCTTTCTATAATCAAAGACTACTAAAAGCATGGATTCTGGAATTGTCTACTGTGTTTAACTGGCCAAGGAGTGATTGTGGAATTCCTGTGCTTCTACATGGTTCAATAAGTGTTTCTTAACTCTGTTATTTTTTCGTGTTTGTTTTATCATCATTCTGCCATCTAAATTGCAGAAAAGAAGAATAGTTTAGGATTTTCTTAGCTGCACCCTAGGCTCAATTTCTGTAATTTTTAATGTTTTCATCAGGAATAGTTATGAACATGCATACTTAAATGATCTTGTTTACGCTATTTCTTTCACATATGAATGATAGTTTAGGAATTCTTAACTGCTCCTAGATAACCATTCATTCACTTCCCCTCCCTGTCAGTTTTTATGAAAGATTCTTAATTGCCTTTCATCCCTGACCATCATTCCATCCTTTCAGAAAATTGATAATTGTTTCATGTGTGGCTATCCCGCTCCACAATCCTCTTGTGACCAAGAAAACACAACAACGACCCTTAATCCATGACTTCATGCCCAATGGTTTGAAACTTATCACACCTTACCTTGCCTCTCTGCTTGGAATTTTCTACCTGGCATAAATCTTCCATCCAAACAAAAGAATCAAAACCCCTAAACCTGACAACTAGCCTAAAATGATCATCAACATAGTTAAATCATAAAGAGAGAGCCCTCTCTGATTGCAGGTGAGCTAGAACCTGCAATCCAAAGATTGGTTTCTGGTTACCTCGGCCGTATCCCTACAGGAGCTTAGGGACAACCTGAGTGATAACAACTGCAACATTTGTTGCAAATGAGGAAGGTTAAAGGGAGCGTGGTTGTGCTGGGGGAAATTTGGATTACGATTCTACAGATTGGGACGGAAATTGGGTTGAACCAAAGGATTTTTAAGTAGAGGGGGAATAGTTTTGTTTCCCACTTGTAAGCCTTGAATATTATTGGTTAGGGATTTAATAAATTTTGACATTTCCTCAATATTCTATTCATGCAAAGAGGAAGAGGCAGAGAGATGTTGGGAGGCATCTGTACCATTTTTCTTACCTTCAAAGTTAGTATCCTAGGACAACCTTTTTCCCGTAGCGATGATATTTCCCTCACAAACACAAGATTTAACTTATGCATCATCTAATGTTGCAGGTTCTCTTTCTCTTAGAGCATATGACAGGTCATCGTCTAGCACAATAGTGAACACCACGACCACAGAAGTATCGGAAGGGAGAACTGCAGGTGGGAGGTGGTTATAACACTTAGTAAATATTTTATTAAAATTAGACATAGATTCATCTAATCTCAATTTTAAAGTGGAAAATTTTGTAAGTCAAAGTTAATTACTCTTTTTAACCCCATATTGTTGTATAAAAAATGAAACCAAACTATCCATGGAGTTAATTCTATTTGCAGCGAGGGTTCTAATCCACTTGTGAGGTTCCCCTTCAAAGCTTTGTACAAACATTCTCATGAAGAGATCATCATATTCAACACCTAAATTTTCAAAATAATCGTGAAACTTGATTACATGATCCTCGATAGTTCAATCACCTTCTTTATCAAACTATGGGAGGTTTCGATCACATTTTGAGGGAAAATAGTGTAAACCCCCTCAGCGATCAAGGGGACGATACCGGGCATAAACCCAAGCATTCATAACTAGAGGCAGCGGTGGAACAAGAGGAATAGGAGGAGCTGAATATTGAGACTGGTTAGGGGGAGGAGGTGGACTATTCAAATGCTTGGATGGTGCAAGACAAATCACAAAATCAGGCTGAGAGGAAGATGATGAAGCTGCAGCTTGACAACTTGAACGTGAGGGGTTAGAAATTCCAATTTCCCAAGGATTAGGGGGCAATGGGTAATTATGTTTGAATTTTTCAAGACGTTTCATCCTATTTGTGATAGTAACAAGAAATTTGGGGTCATCTAAAGGAGGGCCACTTGATGAGCGCCAGTATTGTAGCAAGGATGCTACAACTCCTGGGCTACCAGCTTTACTTATCAACCCTGGGTTTGTACAAAATTGGAGGTGACAGTGCTATATGCACAAGTAAAAGTGAAGGTCATGCCTATTGTCACTGTTCATTCGGCAGGAGACCCAAAGGATTCCAAGCCAGACTTTGATAGAGTCAAAAGAATCTTGATTCTTTGATGGAAGAAGAGAAAATCTACTCCAAGAGAGCTACTCTACTGTAGTAATGAAGGAAACAATATGTAATGCTAAATCACACCATATCGTAATTAATCATTTAAACAACTATGCTAAGTAGAATTGCTAAATCAACACTAAACAAATGCTACTATCTAAGATGTAGAAGTAAAGAGCAACAAACCATACTAATGTGTAAGAAAAAAACCTAAACTAAATATGTTTTCATTTTTTTTTGGTTTTTTAGGCAAAATCAAGTGTACAAATTAATTGTTCTTGTGGATGTGACAGGTGGATGGAAGGTGATGGAGGATGGATAGAAGGTTTATGGAGTGGTTGGATGGTGTGGAAGGGTCCTAGGAGGCTTTTTGTGACTTCCTAGAGGTTACCCATCAATTCAGCCTCAAAACAGGTTGTTTCACGAAAACCTATAGGATGTACTAGAAACCTACAGGATGATCCTGTAGGAATTACAGGAAACCTATAGGATACAACTGAGAGCTAATTGTGAGGTGTTGGAGGTGTTGGGAAGCTTGGAAAAGGTATGTGATGAATAGAATGGGGTGTTAGAATATGTAGGAGCACTCAGGAGTCAATATCCAAGATAAGAGATGGTTAGATTCACTCAATGTATCTAGGGGAATTTCAATGAAAAATGATAAAAAAACTAGTGAGGGTGATGGTGGAACAAGAGATGGCTAACGTGGATGAAGTGGAAGGTGGCTGCTAGTGATGAAGTTTGGGTCTCCTTCTGAAGTACCTGATTTTCTTAAAACATGTGTATCTTCAAAGAACTATGCAACAAGACATATCTTCATAAACTAGAAAAGTATGAATCAATTTCCTATGTTATGCATGAAGAAAATCGCTGAAGGGAATGAAAGCATGAGTGAGATATTATTTTATAAATGGATATGGAAAGATATGATAATGAAATCTACCTTGCAACATGAACCAAATACCGAATCAAAGACAACAAACTCCAAAGCTCATGCAAGAACAAGAAATCTGTGTTTTTGGGGTTGTTGAAGGGTCTCCTCCTCAAGTCATGGTCCCAAAGGGAGGAAGTGAGGCCGAGACACCTACTGAAAACCTTATGGTTATCCTTTTTCTCCTTGCTAACTAGATAATTGAAATAATGCACAAATGGAAGCAAACTATCATACAACCAATCTAATCTACATTGTTCTAATGGAAATGCAACTACTAAGCAAATGAACAATTAAACTATGAATCTATGCTAGCATACATGTACAATAAAGAGGAGCCTTGTCTTTTAGGGTTGGGTGCCAACCCAAGAGCTTCAACCCTCTGATTTAACTCAGTGCTGGCTCAAAACAAAACTCATTCTTATTACCAAAACAATGGATTACATAAAAAATTGTCACAAGCCTTGCAACTCGAAAATAGAGTAGAGTTTTACAATAAAAAATCTAAGTCCTACTGAGGTCCTAGGCCTCTCTACTTATACTTATGAAATCTCCAACGACTTCCTTAAAATTAGGAAGGCTCGACTCCCAAACTCAAGATAAACTGGTGCTTTTTCTTTCACGTTCTTGGTTGCCTTCTAGTCCTCATGATTTGGTTGTTTGCACTTCGAGATGATGGAGCAATATTTGAATGGAGGGGTAGTAAATGAGGAGGATTTACGTCCTATAATTCCTCTCCCTTGTCCCATTTTATTTTTGACCAAGTTCTTTGCCAAAATTCCTTTCTTTTCTCCTTTAATCCCGCATTAAATGCACATTAGACCACAAAGCAAAATATCCAACTCTAACTCATCTCATAAAAAATATATAATCAAAAGTATGCAATAAGTTATGAGAATAGTTGGTTTGACTAAGCCAGGAGGTGAATTAAGGCCCATATAATTATCCAATGATGAGGCTCATCATCACCCCCCATGTTGAAAGTGTTTCTCATCCTCTGAGCAACTTAGTCAATATCGATTGCCTTCATGGCTTTGGTAAGCTCTTTGACATCCCGTGCCTCCGCTATGGTCTCTTCTTCTTGTTCATAGAAGCCTACTTTCTTTTCTACTTCTTCCCACTGCCTCTTTTCTTCATCTTATTTTCCCCTTCTATCCTCCCTAAGAGTAGTGGTGGACTAAGTTTTAGGCCTATCCAATTAACCTTCAACCTTTGCATAGACTGCTTATACATAGGTGTCTTGTTGAGTGCCTCTCTCAACCTTTGAGGGAGTGATATTCTTTTATCTTCAAGTTGTGTGGCAGTGTGTTCCATATCCTTAGGTAGGCATGTATACTATCATCTCCGAGTAGCCTAAAGATATCCTCAAAATGTGAAATTGCTTGCTCTTGGGCAGCAAGATATCTAGGCGCTAGCTGAGGATCATTTGCAATCAAATTATGGGTACTGATGAGGGCCATGGGATTTGATTGATTAGCTTTGATCAAAAGAGGTTCATTTTGCTCTCTGGCCAATATTCTTTTCATCTCTTGACTCATGGTTTGTTCATGATTCCAAAGCCATTAATTGTAGATCTCCTAGCTTGGCATTAGGGTCCCAAACATTCATGTCTATGACGGCCATGTTGTGCAAATAAAACTCAACCATTTTGGCCCTATCCTCTAGTGTACTTTGTGTTGGAAATAATACTGAGAGGGGGGGGTGAATTAGTATTATCTGGTCAATTATTTTCTTTTTCAAACCCATAACATATATGCTACTTCAATTAGAGAAAACCACGTATATATGCAACTAAAGATAAGGAAACTCGCGTATATCATACAGACTTATAATTTAAAATATTCTACAGATATTGAACATTAATCTGTGCATCAGGATCATATAAACAGTAACTAGGAACAGAAAAATAGAGCAGAAGACAATCACACACAAGAACATAAGATATAAGGTGGAAACCCAATGTGGGTGAAAACCACCTGCTGCAATATGTCTCTATCTTTTCAATTAGAAACTTCTTT
>APFE031057704.1:0-11573 GCA_000404065.3 Pinus taeda | reverse complement strand
TTTTCTAATGATTTATCTAAGATATTCTCTCTTTATATTATGTTTGCCTGAGTTGGGTTACTAAGGTTTTGAATCAAGATGGGAGCTATTTTAGAAAGGCTATTTGTCTTCTATGTCATTTATCTAATTCTTGTACACTAACACAACCATATAAATTAAATGGTTGAGGCATAATTCATAGCAAGAATTAAAGCACTTACTACATGATACATCTTACATTGCTAAAATTTAGAAAATCATAAAATCTAACCAAATTAATTTTTTTCCTTCGAAAAGAAACTCATATCCTCATTCATAATTAAGAAAAATTAATGTTGTATATACATAATTTTCAAGTAGCAAAACTATCACAAAAAAATATTTGATGTGTATACCATAAGTATACTATTCAAAAATCATTAAAAAAAACAAGAAATACATTTCTTGTTTTTTTAAAGTATAGATCAAACAATAGTTTGGTAATAAGTCATACAAAAATGGTTTTAAGAAACAATAAAACTATAATAAATATGCATATAAAATCAAAATAGATGTTCATCCATATTGGGTCGATGGAAGAACTAGTATCGATCAATGCCCCAGAAACCAACCATACTCTCAGATGCATGAGTAGGCCTTCTTTAAAAAGATTGTCATCGATCTCATTCCTCTCCTTGTAAACATGGCAACATGAGAAAGATATGAAAAATAATTGCATATGTTGAATGCCCCCCATAATTTCGACAAGCAAAAATTCCTTCAACATTGAGTCATGTTAACCCAGTGGGTAACAACCAATGAGACACTGACGCACTAGAAATGTGTAACCCCATGATAAATAGCAAAAGTGATGAGAGCATGACAAGCATGAACCTCAACTCAATTATTTGTGCCCCTTTCGGGCCCCATCTTAACATTGAAAGGAATGATTTTCAATAAGATGTAGTACAAAGCCTCCACCACAAATGGGCACATTCCACTGGGATGCACCATCAAAATATCCACAAGGCTTTGAAAAAATTGGCACTTCAATGACAACAACCCTGTCACACTGAGAAATCTGAGATTGTGGGCAATGTGAGAGTATTTCCAATCCCTCTACCACAATATTTTATGTATAAGACAATGGGTTGAGGAATATTGATTTGTTGTTTTCGATCCATATGCCCCAACATAGGATCAGTTGAAGTGCATGATAGGAATATGTATCCTAAGCTCTATCTATTCTTTCTATGTATTTGCAAAAGATAATCTGGCCAATAACAATTAGGCCATAGAACAGATATGTAAGAATGTCATACACGCATAGCGAAGGGATAGTGAATGAAGATATGATCCAATGATTATCCACTATCCATACATAAAGCACACCAACATGGCCCTTTTTTATATCAACGCTGCATAATATCCCCTGTAGGTATCTTTCCAACCATAATGGACAAAACCAATAACTTAAGAGTTAGTCAAGGACCTTGTCTTCCATAGAACTCTCCACCACCAATCCAAAGCATGTTCCTGCACATCCAAACTAGCATGTAGATACCCAAACGTTGGGGTATAAATACCATGAGGAGCATAGGCCCACACAAGCTCATCCACCCGATCAAAAAGTCGGATTGTATCCTAACACAAAGATACAAGATGTCTTGACCATTTTTCTGGAAGATAGTTAGGTAACTATAAATCCCTACATGCATCCAACCCTGGCTCCAAAGATTTGAACATGCAAGAGGCTTAATGTGGGCAAATCTCGTAATGACCTGATCACACAAATAATCGATAAGAGGTTGAGTAATAATGTGGCCAACCCCACAGCCAGGACACAAACCATATCTAATAAGGATGTTATAACCATTCAAAACGCAGCAAGCGAAACCAGATACCAGTAGATCAAATGAATGGAGAAATTCCCACCATACCACAGAGATATTATGCCATGACTTGTTCGAAATCTGCACCCAATCCTCCAAGAAAAGAGGAAAAATGTATTTCTATAATATCACTTGCATCCCTAGACTCTATGTCGATATAAGCCACCATGCACTCATAGTAACAAGAGCTTTAGAGAAAAGGAATCTTTTTTGGAGTCCCCAATCCCGAGGGACTTCTTGAACTTCCAACCTACTCCATCGAACCCATGGAAATACATATTGGTCCTTTGACACTTCCCATACAAATTTGAAGAACAACCTCCAGATTCTCTCCAAGACACCCTAAGGAATCCAAGCTAAAGATATCCAATATACCAGTATTGCTTCTAGTATAGATTTAACCAACACCAACCTTCCTTCTTGTGATAACCGTCGAAAGTACCAGTGAGGATATTTTTTTCTAGCTTGACCAATAACATGTTCCAGTCAACTTTGAGATAACAGTTCGACTTTAAGTGGAAGCATAAATATTTAAACCCAAAGTCCAGCTCCAAAATCTCATAAGGGAAAATAGAATGGATATAATCAATCTCCCACAACTCCAAATTATGAACGACAATGGATGACTTTCTTTCATTAATCACCATTCCTATTGCAACACCAAATAAACTCAAAATCTCAGCTAGTTTTATCAAATCACAACCCAAGTCATTGCAAAATATAAGGATCTCATTAGCAAAAAATAAGTTTGTGTTGGAAAACATCTAACCCACAACCACACCGTGAAAAACCCTTCTTTGAAGCTCATCCTTAATCATAAGACTAAGGCCCTCAGTAATAAGAATGAATAATAGTGGAGACAAAGGACACCACTGACGAAGATCATATTGAGCTTAAAAAAATGTGAGCTAGAACCATCTATTAAGACGACAAAGGAGACAAATGTCAAGCATCCCTTGATCCACTTAATGAATTGTATACCAAAGCCCACATGCATGAGAAGTAGTCGAATAAAGGGCTAGTTGACCTAATCATAGGTCTTAGAGAGATCAATTTGAAAAGAGCTCTCTTCAAATTTAACATCTTTATATTTTGAAAACCCTCGCTTGGCCACCCCAATGGTCTCATGAATTTGTTGCCCGGCCAAAAAATTGAATTGTTTTAAAGATATAACCTTAGAGAGAATAGGCTTAATCCTTCCAACTATAACCTTTAAAATGACCTTATAAACATAATTACACTGAGATATAGGGATAAAATCCTCGAAGGGAGGCAAGATTGTCAATCTTTGGTATGATAGAAATGAAGGTTGAATTAAAGGTAGGGAGGATCTGACCATCTCAATGTGATTCATTTACAACCGGGAGAAGATCCAACCCAATAAACTGAGAAAAGGAAGTGAAAATTTTTATATCCCAGTGATTTGACCCTGAGCTCTTATTTTTCTAAAAGCTAACGAGAGCCGATTTTAGCTCCACTTTTGAGACATCCCCTAGGGGCTTCTGGTTATCATCATCACCCACAAATCATGGTAATAATTTGTTGGAGGAAATGTAACTAGGTTCAGTCTTCATAAATGTACTTTTGATATTTGTATTTATTCAATAAAAGAAATATTATTTTTTTATAATATATTTCAATGAGTTTCTTGAACATTAAAATAGGTCTAACACATGTTAAAGTGTTACAGGTTAGTCAAATGGTCAAAAGAAAATTTTGAATACCTTGAGGGCATGTTACTATAAGTATACTTATGTATTAAAGTCAAAGAAGTCAACTCCAAGCAAAGTCAAGTCTCCTCCAAAGCAAAGATACCTCCAAAGAAGCATTCTGAGCTTATACTTCAAGTCGGCCTACAAATAGTAAGTCGACCTTCAAGTCGGCCTAAAGGAGGGACAATCCTCTATATATAGAGGTTGTCCACTCCTCCAAATATAACGCAATTCACCTCTAAAATATTCGAAGTAAAGGAACAAGTAAAGGGTGATCAAGTGACAAGAAAGGGAGCCTCTAGTGCAACGTACAAGGTAAAGTCTAGGTCGAAGTTAAGAGGATTGTCTTCTAGGGTAGAAAATAGTCACACATGCGAGAAACAGAGCCTCTTCCTATGGTCATTACAACACTACCATCACAGTCACATAACTTCCTTGGTTGGGCAATCTAAGTAGGTTTATAAGGCCCCTCACTCAAACGAAGAAGGAAGAGGTCAACATCACAAGGAAAAACAGTCACGCATGCGAAGGTAAAGAGGATGTCTCTGTTATCATAACATCCCTCCCATTACAATCATACAAGTTCATTGGTGGGTGAAGAGAAGAAAGGGATCATCATAACAAAAGGTTATCATCAAATTTATCTCTTCTAAAGCAAGTGCAACAAGGTTTACCAATAGCTGAAAGAAGAACGAAGTGTCGGAAGGAGGAGGACGCAAGTGTTGGGGAACGAAGTGTCGGGGAGCTAAGTGTCGAAAGAAGGAAGTGTCGAGGAACAAAGTGCAGAAAGGAGAAAGGACTTGACTTATGCTTGGAGGATATTCTTGTGAGGGGTATATGAGGGGTCTAGGGTTTGGCATTGATCAATAAGAAGCTTCAATAAGAGAAAACTTATCGAAGGGTTTTCTCAAGGGGAGATTTTTTGGCCCTGGCAGAGAGCCAACATCTTGTGTTCCTTTTCTTATGTTTTTGCTAGCAGTTTGATGAAGTAAACGCACATGAATTAATAATAATAAGAAGAATATTAAGCTAACAAGAAAAAGTATAAAGACTCCACAAATTGTTATCAAGTCAAGAAGAATCACGCTACACCTAATTTTCCTTTATTCTTCAACATGGAATCAGATCCAAGGTGACACATCAAGGAAAGGGCATCTCAAGAACACGCATCAAGGAAGGACATCTCCAAAGTTGAAGCATAAATCCAAGAAGTCTCTATCACATCAAGGACAAGAAGGTGTACCATTCATCACTCATTAAGGAAGACTAAAAAAAAAGAAGAAGAGCCTTACATAAAGGCACCTACAAAAAGAGAAAATCAAAGAAGGACCTACATCAAATCAAGAAAATCTCATCATCAATCAAAGTCAATTGGAAGAAAGAAACTTGAAGAACATCACGATCTAAGTAAGGCAAGGCATCAAGTCTTCAAGGAGAAAGTAAGTCCACTACATCTGAAAATTTATCAAGTAAGTATACGTCCCCTTCTGAATATACATTGATGTCTTTTTGCAAGGAAAGCAACAAATTTGTAGGTACCAATAACTTTCTTGCATGGAAGAAGAGGATTGATTTACTTCTCAAGGAGAATGAACTCTTAGAACACATCAAAGGGAATATCACTATCCCTGCTAAGGAAAAAACTCAAGCCTTAGCCACGTACAATAAGGATGAGATGCGCTCAAAGGATTCTAATATAATACATCAAAGACTCTCTCATTCCTTATGTCTCCAAACTTGAAACATCAAAAGAAATATATGACAAATTAGTAGAGCTATTCTCGGTAACCACAACTAGAGAAGTGATATCTCTACGAAATGAATTATACAAAATGAAGATATCAAAGGAAGGAATAGCTCCCTACTTCATGAATATCTATGAGATGAGGGATCAACTTCAAGAGCTAGGAGAAGTCATGTCTGACAGAGAAATGATAATCGTAGTACTCAATGCTCTACCTGAGGATTGGGGCAACTTCACATCAAGCATATATGCCAAGAAGGAACCCACCCCACTAAGTGGGGTGTGGTCTCTATGCAAGATAGAGGAAACAAGACTCAAAGAAAAAGAGGATGTGGGATCAAAGGAGCAAACATTTGCTACCATGGCAAAGAGAAAGAGAAAATCTGGAAAATTTGGTCCATGAAGAACAAACAACAAAGATATGTCCAAAATCCAATGTTATGGATGCCAAGAATATGGACACTACAAAATTAATTGTCTGAAACTAAAGAAGGACAACAACAACAAAATAAAAAGGGAAGAAACTCACATGACTCAAGAGGTGAAAGAAGAAGAAAAGAATAAAAAGAAGGAAAATCCTCTGGATCTCTACTATGACTAAGTCAAACTCTTTACTTAAAGTCTTCGTTCAAAGTTTTGAGTAGGATAGGAGCATGTAGGAATAGAATAAAACTGCATGGCTAGAAACATCTTCTAGAATATATAAGCATGATTTATATAGAGTTCAAAATACTCATGTAGAAGGAGCATTTATAAATAGAACAAAATCCATGGTTAGAAATATCTTCTAGAATATAGGAGCATGGTAGATATAGCTCAAGATATTCATGTAGAAGGAGCATACCTAGTATAGGACCTCATCCACAATGAAAAAACTTGATCATGATTAAGAATCTTAGAAGGCCTCCATCATCAAAAGGAAAGAAACATTTACAGGGTAAGGGTCCTCAAGATCCTATGATGGAATCTTCAAAGAATATTCATAAACAAAAGTAGATGTCTCATTAGGAATCACATTCATGGGATTTAAGAAAAGGATGATATGTAGGAAAGATAAGATAAAGAAAGAAGGGCCACACCAAGGACAAACAAATGAAGCTAAGATGATCAAAGGAGAATCAAGATGAGGTAGTATGCATCAAAGTTTAGTCATGTTATCATATGTATGTTATTGAGTCATGGGAATAGTTCTATAACATGATCAAGTATGAAAGGATCGCTTTCACCAATGACATGCTCAAAGGCATGTACTACAATGAAATGAAGGTCAACAAAATGAAGTATTCACATAATGAGTATAAGATTGCTGACTAAGAAGCAAGTGAAGAAGGAATGCTGACTTTTCCTAGAAGTGAGCAATGAATAAATGCTCCCACAAGGAGCATAAGGTGGTTGAATAACCTACCCAAGAAGAAGCAAATGAAGAAAGAGATCAAGCATGTGAAGAACACCATGATCACAAAGAATCATTATCTGACAAGATACTTTGAAGACATCTCTCGAAAGAAGGCATGAAAACTTTGACAAAGGAAGAAAAATCAAACGACCCTTAACTCCTGTGAAGGCCTTCGAGATATGAAAGGTTCAGATAATTTATTTTACTCTACGAAGATGTCAGCATGAAGAAGCCATCTAGCAAAAGCACCATTGAATGTTGAAGCAATATTAGGATGAAGTCATAAAGGGCTACTAGATCAAAGCATGGGAACAAGCAAGTACAATGAAGCATCCATGTGAAGAGTAGTACGAAGCACAGACAAGATGACAAGAGAACCAAATATATGAAAAGAAGGTCACTTTCCACGAAGGAAGCGATGACATGAAAAATCAAGAAGGAAAGTGATCTATGGATGGTGCTACCACGAAGAAGTTCGAACAAATACGTCATGACATCAAGGGAAAGAAGGAGATCAAGCAACTAGAGGACCCACAAAGAAGAATTTTTTAATAAATGGAGAAGTCCCTAGCTAAGAGGGAGTTATAAGAAGTTCCCAATTACAAACAAACTTGGACAAGTGCCTTGTCAGAGGATACTTGGGCATGTCTTCCTCAATTGAGAGGAAGAGATAGACACAACATTCTTGTGTTCACTTAGGAAGAAAAAATAGGAGGATTGGGTAATCATATGGCACTTGATACTCTTTGAGGATGTGTAGGGAATCCAAGACAAGAGTAGACAATAGGAACAATATTCTTTGAGGCCTCGAAACCCAAGATAATAATAGTCATAGAAGGTCATACTCAGTGAATACCCGGGTGGGTATGTACCTTGAGAGACAATGACTAAGGTGTCTATAAGTCATTGGTCTCACCAACATTGTGCTCTGATCTATTGAGAGATAGAGCTATCGGTCAAGGCCTTGCTATGGAAACAATGTTGGCTACTACGATGCTATAACAGATGGATTGCCAATCCAGTTTCCCTTATGTGAATTCTTCAAGATTGAACTTAGCCAAGCACCTTGTAATGTTGTATGAATACCTCCCTAGTTAAGAGGGAGTTTTGAAGGAAACATAACTAGTTTCATTCTTCATAAATTTACTTTTGATATTTGTATTTATTCAAGAAAAGAAATATTATTTTTGTAATATATGTCAATGAGTTTCTTGCTCATTGAAATAGGTCTAGGACATGTGAAAGTATTATAGGTGAGTCAAATGGTCAAAAGAAAATGTCAAAGACCTTAACGACATTTGCTATAGTTATACTTATGTATTAAAGTCAAAGAAGTCACCTTCAAGAAAATTCAAGTCTCCTCCAAAGAAAAGATACCTTCAAAGAAGCAATCCGAGCTATATACTTCAAGTCGGCCTAAAAACAACAAGTTGGCCTACAAACAACAAGTCATCCTAAAGGAGGGACAATCCTCTATAATATAGAGGTTGTCCACTCCTTCAAAGATAACACAATTCATCTCTGAAATCTACGAAGTAAAGGAACAAGTAAATGGTGATCAAGTGACAAGAAAGGGAGCCTCTAGTGCAACGTACAAGGCAAATTCTAGGACGAAGTTAAGAGGATTGTTTTTTAGGGTAGAAAATAGTCACACGTGTGAGAAACAGAGCCTCTTCCTGCAGTCACTACAACACTACCATCACTGTCACATAACTTCATTGGTTGGGAAATATAAGTAGGACTATAAGGCCCCTCACTCAAGCGAAAAAGGAAATATCTCAAGCGAAGAAGGAAGAGGTCAACATCACAAGGAAAAATAGTCACATGTGCGTAGGTAAAGAGGTTGTCTATATTGTAATAACAACCCTCCCTTTACAGTCATACAAGTTCATTGGTTGGTGAAGATAAGAAGGGGATCATCATAAGAAAAGGGTCTCATCAAAGGTATCTCTTCTAGAGCAAGTGTAACAAGGTTTACCATCAGTTTAAAGAAGAAGGTAGTGTTGGAAGGAGGAGGACGAAGTGTCAATGAACGAAGCACTGGAAGAAGGAAGTGTTCGGGGAACGAAGTGCAAAAAGGAGAAAGGACTTGACTTGCGCTTGGAGGGTAATCTTGTCAGGGGTCTAGGGTTTGGCATTAATCAATAAGAATCTTAAATAAGAGAAAACATACTGAAGGGTTTTCCTCTCAAGAGAAGAGAGGTTTTGGCCCAGGAAGAGAGCCAACATATTGTGTTTTTGTTCTTATGTTTTTGGTAGCAATTTGATGAAGCACACAAACATGCATTAATAATAATAAGAAGAAGATTAAACTAACAAGAAAAAGTAAAAAGATTACACAAATTGTTATCAAGTCAAGAAGAATCACACTACACCTAATTTCCCTTGATTCTTCAACATAATTGAGCCACCCTAACAATATCAGTGATATTTACCCCCTCAGGCTTTTGAAAATATTCCTGAAATGATTGACACCAATCTAAGCAAGGCCCTCAAAGTCTGATACCACATTCCCCTCCTCACCCTTCACGCTACAGATGATATTTTGTAATTTCCTACCTTTTTCATATGCATGAAAACATTTGATATTTCCATCGCCCTATCAAATTGGATAGACCTACTTTTGAGCCTTCATGTCTTTTCCTTCTTCATAAGGATATCCTTTCTCCTAGCGACAATTTTATGATAAACATCACATGAATCCTAAGACCAAAAACTCTTGACCCTTAACTCAGAAAATGCCTCAATATGTTGTTAAACCTCCAAGAGTTCCTCCTCATACCTTATACACATAAACATCCCCCAATATTTGACCACATATTTATTATGTTTAAGATAGCAGACAAATTTCCCATGATCTGAAGAGACCGAGTGTGATAGTTCAGGCCTTACTAAAGTCGATGACAAAGAAACCACCGATAATGACCTTGAATCGGACACCATTATTGAGCTCGAGATGGCTGAAATATTGGGCATGGTGTCTTATGCCCATCTACTATCTATAGAGAGATACCCACAAACTACACTTAAAACTTCCCCTTCAGTCCATTGCTTCTTTAATGTATTCCCTTCATTTGAAAAACCATTGAAAGCGATATTGCAATTTTTCACCAAGTGTCTAAGCTTGTGACACCTCCTACATGGAAAGGGAAGTCTTCATAATAAATATACTAAAGTTGCATTTCTCCCTTTCTTATATTCATGATGGAATGCAATTTTTGCAACGATCCAAACAAACAATAACCCTATCCACAAACTTATCCCTAATTTCTAAGAAATAATAATCAACATCTAGAAATCACCCCAAACTATTTCCCAAGTTTGTAAAGCTCTGGGAATTCCACATGTTGGAGGGGAGACCTAGAAAACATACCCACACTAGTATTTCATCCATCATTTCCTTACGGGCATCGAAGAGAGGCATATTGAATTTCAAGATAATAAGAGTGAAATCAATGGACCACACATCATTCACAACTCTACCTGCATCCTCCTTTGTCTTAAAGGACAATTGAATCCTCCCATGGCTAGAAGAAAAATGCTAGGAGCTTCAAAAACCACATGGGTAATGAAACCAAGTCTATAAGGCACAAACCACTTTTTTTTCCCTCGTGCATATCCCACTAGGAATTTCTCTACCAAATCTTTAGCATTAGCCATTTCAAGATCATCCCCCACACAAAGGCTATAAGGCACAGGGTTGAGGTCACCTTTTAGGGCCCAACATTTATTTTTAGTTTTGGTAGGAAGATCTAAAACCCACTCCTCCTGTATCTCATTAGTAGAATCCCCATCTGTCGAGACTTACGGGCCCAAACCAATAATAGGTTCCACAGTAGGCATTGCTTGATTGGCAGAGGTTTGAGGCATCACCCCCCAATAGAATGGTCCACAGGGACAAAATATGCCCCTGAAAAGAAACCGTCAACTCGATCCAGAATGTTTAGCTGCTGAGGACAGAAGAAAGTGGAGGAACCACCACTAGTGAGGAAAATGTAAGCCACCACCATTAAAACCCCTAGAAAATGGCATGGATAGATAAAAAAACTCTTCATTTGAAAAATTGAGAAGAGTATGAGTAATACCCCCTAACCGACGCCTGTAAATATCACAAGTGGAAAAATATTGGTTTCCCCTCGTAACCATGTGGCTAGGGTTCCAAGATAACCCTTTAATCGGGTTCAAACTCACAACCACACACCCAAAAGACTAAGGGAGAAGATCGTCGCTAGTCACCACTTCACAATTTGCGACAAATATGTCACCCCTGTTGGGGCTTCATTGTGTCATAGTCCACTTCCTCCACATAAGCCATGAGGACCACACCACGCCCTCCAAGTCAGATGAACCAACAGATCCAAACCGAGGAACCCAAAATAATGCTCGTTGCAGAGTAAAAAAACCCCAAGTAAAAGCACAAAACCTAGAAATGGACACAACCTGTCAGATGAGGTAGAGAAGCATACTGTCGAGAAACCATATAAAAAACAAGGTTGCACCCTTATCAAAACTCTGACCTTTGAATGATGGTAATGCTAAACAACCAATTCAGTGGTTGGAGCTTCTTCCTTTAAATTCTAGCTATAAACACTGTTCAAATGTCGCATGTGTCTTCATTCCATCAAAGCACCCCAAATCCTATAGGAAATAGTTAGTGCACAAAACAAATAACTAAATTATTATTATTCATAATATATAAGTTAAATTATATACATTTAAGAAACATGTAACAAATTCTTAACCATGGAAATTTACCACATTTTACCATGGGTAGTCTTAATCTATAAATAGTCTTTCTTAGAATACCATGGGATAATACCATAGCTTATCAAAACCACATGCCCAAAAAACCATAACTCATTTCATATGTC
>APFE031057700.1:33170-48124 GCA_000404065.3 Pinus taeda | reverse complement strand
AAACCGTGCTATACAAAAACAGAGTGCATTTCTTAGATAATTTAACATCTCTGTGTACGGGATAAACCAGAACTAACCCCTTCCTGAAGGGATTGCAAGGTCTCCTCGAAAACAGATTTAAACTAAGAGGTCAGGAATCAGTTTACAGATACCTCAATGGGCATTAGACTTCTTAGATTTAAATGTCAACCGAACCCTTGAATACAACGGACAAGAGTACCCAGCAACAGCGCAGCGCTGTTCGACCTTCACCACTTCCCATACATTCAACTTTGGAAATCTAAGAGCTAAGAGGCAGAATGCCTTAAGAGACGAACCATCCAGTTCCAAACAACCAAGAAACCGTGGTAGTTGCTTACCCGGGAAATAGTGAGCGGAGGCCTAAAATAGGAAACCGTGCTATACAAAAAGTTAAACAGAGTGCATTTCTTAGATAATTTAACATCTCGGTGTACCGAACAGTAAACTTAGTAACAAGTGGAGCTAACCAGACCTAACCCCTTCCTGAAGGGATTGCAAGGTCTCCCCAAAAACAGACTTAAATTAAGAGCTCAGGAATCAGTTTACAGATACCTCAATGGACATTAGACTCCTTAGATTTAAATGTCAACCGAACCCTTGAATACAACGGACAAGAGTACCCAGCAACAGCGCAGAGCTGTTCGACCTTCTCCACTTCCCATACATTCAACTTTGGAAATCTAAGAGCTAAAAGGCAGAATGCCTTAAGAGACGAACCATCCAGTTCCAAACAACCAAGAAACCGTGGTAGTTGCTTACCGGAGAAATGGTGAGCGGAGGAATTTGGTTGGAAGCACAGTTCTCTGCTTTGAAAAGTAGCCCGGATCCTCTGAAGAAGAACCTGTAGAAATCACCACAGCTGCTTAGCGATGAGAAAGGGAAACTATTAAAACAACAAAAAGAAACTGTACCTAAGGTCAATCAACTTAACTGGGTTACCTTGCCTTCACCAGGAAGTTGCAGCGCGGGGGTAAACCTGTGACCTTGCAGTGGAGTCCAGGCGTCGAGTCCCCGGCCCTAAGCCGAAGGCAGTACCAGCGCCACGGAAGGGATGGAGAAAGGTAGAACGGAGTCTTGGGAATGAAGATCGGAAATGAGACCGAACAGCCGAGAGATAGCTTGAACCCGACTTAAGACAAACTCTGACCGTAGGATCCTCACACTTTTTCTCCTCTGTCCATGCAACGCTGAGTTCGAGGAGCTTAACTGTTGCTTAACTGTTGCTCGTGCCACGTACCACGTACCATGGGTAAAGAAGGGAGATGACAACTGTAAACCAGACATGCTGTCTATATGCTAGTCACATGGGCAGTACTCAATCTGTAAAGGTTGACACAAGCAAATAATTTGTATTTCCCGCTTCTAATGCATGTAGTGAATAGTTAACCTGTAAATGTTATGTCCGTTGTAATATATACAGGTATGTAAATGAAAAAAAATTTATATGAATTTTACCATATTTAACTGTTTAGACCTTTCACAAGTTTTATTATTTACTTTATATTAATACAGAATCTTTCTTTTACCCACATTATTTATATCCGCAAAAGGTCTCATTTGTAAATGGAGTTCATAAATATATAACTACACAGTGATGGAGTAGTTCACAGAGCGTGAGGGTCCATAAATCGGGAAGCGCTATCTATCATAACGCAGAGTATGAGGGTCGATAAATCATGAAGTTTTGAAAAGTTCAATTTGATCGTTTTTATAAAATTATAAAAAATTATATATATATATATATATATATATATATATATATATTAAAAATATAAAATATATATAAATTATTATAAAATAAACATCATAAAATATGTCAATTAAAAAGGTGGGTTAATGTTTAGATATATATAAATATTTGTAATTTGTAATGTTTATGTTAATTTGTAATTTCAAGAAATACATATATGATCATACATGATAACATACAGCATAATACCATGCAGATTAGAGTACTTAGTATTCAGAATGGTGAACTGGTAATAAATTGATTCTTTTAGTCAAGTAGCTTAAATGAACCTTATTGGTATTCCTTAACATCAAATAACAATTTGGAGAAAAATGAATTATTACTTGAAGTTAAAATATAAATTAGAAATTTTTAAATATTATTTTGCAGAAAAATATCAATAAATACTAAATAACAATTTGGAGAAAAATGGATTATTACTTGAAGTTAAAATATAAATTAGAAATTTTTAAATATTACTTTGCAGAAAAATATGAATACATACTAAATAACAATTTGGAGAAAAATGAATTATTACTTGAAGTTAAAATATAAATTAGAAATTTTTAAATATTACTTTGCAGAAAAATATGAATACATACTAAATAACAATTTGGAGAAAAATGAATTATTACTTGAAGTTAAAATATAAATTAGAAATTTTTAAATATGACTTTACAAAAAAATATCAATTTTTACCCGTGAAAAATACTAAATAACAATTTGGAGAAAAGCATCATAAGAAATACGCAATCCCCCAAAGAATTTATTTTCAGGGAAAAATGAATTATTACTTGAAGTTAAAATATAAATATGAGTTCATTAGAAATTTTTAAATATCAATAAATACTAAATAACAATTTGGAGAAAAATGAATTATTACTTGAAGTTAAAATACCAAAATTCTTACCCGTTAAGATTCCGTTCATTTTGTTATAATTGTATTCTATTATTTTAGTTTATTAAATAATGACATTTAATTTCTATGTGCATTACAATGAAATTCTATATATGGTTGACTACCCATCTAATTTGCACTTCAATTCCCCATATTAGAGCATAGTTTCTTGACTTGTGAAATGTTCATTATTTTAGTTTATTAAATAATGACATTTAATTTTTATGTGCATTACAATAAAATTCTATATATGGTTGACTACCCATCTAATTTTCACTTCAATTCCCCATATTAGAGCATAGTTTAGGGATCTTATGACTTGTGAAAGGAACCCACATCATTATTTATTTTTTATATGCTCTTGAAACCAATTGATCCATTATTCAAATTATGATATTTGACTAATTATCCATCCAAAAATTCTCATAGTAACATTGAAGCCAAAGAGAAATATCCACTATGACAAATGCCAAATTGTTTAAAAGCAAGCAGAAACAGAAATATGAAAGGCATATGTCAAGCTCTACACATAAACATGTCAATATCTAGGACCCCATATTTCAAGTGAATAGCATTGAAATTATAATTTTAATTTCCATGGAGCTTTCTACACATTAGAAAAGATTGAGGTATAGTTGCATATTTCAAATGAATAGCATTCAAACTATAATTTTAATTGCCATGGAGCTTTTTACACATTTGAAAAGATTGAGGTATAGTTGCTTTTCAATATGAACCACAGGTTGAGCAATGAGAAATTTAACCACCCCTTAGAAAAACACCAATTAATAATGAAAACACTTACAATGTGATCCACATGAGCTTGGAGATGAAGAGGACGTCTTGGGCCTTATGAAATGTTTGATTTAAGTCACTTACTTATAAAGGTTCCATAATTTTAATAAAGTGCATTTTCATAAATCCTTTGGAGTGAATTGTTTTGCATTACCTTCACTTTGAACATACACTACTTGGAATCTCCGTGAAACATAACATATGATAAAAAGGAAACACCAATAAATAAACAAAATTGCATAAAATTTGACTTCTTCCTTCTATGCTATTGTTTCTTATGCCATTGCCTTACAGCATTTCCTTTGCAACATGTGGTGCAAATGATAGTAATAATAATATATTAAAAACTTTCAATAAAAAATGATAAAATCATATAGAAGTTTTGTAGGGTCTTTTTGCATCTTCTTTTTAAGTTCTTTCCAATTATATTTTTAATTCTTTTTATTCTTGTTATAGTGGGAGTCTATTTTTCCTTCAGATAGGAAGTGTGAATGACTTGTTTTTTTTTTCGGATTATTAAAAGCTAGATTTGGATCTACTTTTTCCGAAGGAAAAAAAAGGTATATGAATCATCTTTATTTTTTTTAATTTTTTTTTTTAAATCAGATTTGAAAAATAAAAGTAATTCTTCTTCATTATATATATTTATATATTTATTTTGTTAGTGTACTTAAGCATAAAGTTTTCAAATCACATAGGGAAAATTCAATAATAATAAAATAATAATATATTAAAAACTTTCAATAAAAAATGATAAAATCATACAGAAGTTTTGTATGGTCTCTTTGCAATCTTCTTCCTAACTTCTTTCAATAATAATTCTTAATTCTTTTAAAATTCAAAAATAATAATAATAATACAGAAGTTTTGTATGGTCTCTTTGCATCTTCTTCCTAACTTCTTTCCAATAATATTTTTAATTCCTTTTATTCTTGTTGTACTGGGAGTCTATTTTTACTTCCCATCATGAAGTGTGAATGACTTGTTTTTTTTTCATATTATTAAAAGCTAGAGTTGGGTCTACTTTTCCTTCTGAGAAAAAAAAAAGAGAGAAAGAAAGAAGTATATGAATGATCTTTATTTTTTTTTAAATCAAATTTGAAAAATAAAAGTAGTTCTTCTTCATCATCTATATTTTTTTGTTAGTGTAGTTAATCCTAGAAGTTTTCAAAAAGCTAGAATTGGGTTTGGTTTTCCTTCTTAAAAAAAAAAAAGAGAGATAAATGAATGATCTTTATTTTATTTTATTTATTTTTAAATTAAGATTTGAAAAAATAAAATTAATCCTCCTTCATCACACACACACACACACACACACACACACATATATATATTTTGTTAGTGTAGTTAATCATAGAAGTTTTCAAATCACACATGAAATATTTAAAAATAATAATAACAATATATTAAAAGCTTCCAATAAAAAATGATAAGTGTACATCGTTGATGCAGGAGCATCTGGTCGACAGGGCGAAGACCGAGACAGGGCGGACAAAGTTTCTGAAGAAGACTGGGAAAGATAAACAGTTCGACAAAGGACAGCAAGTCTGTCAAGTTCTTGCATTTTTATTTTTATTTTTCTACCAAAGTCAACTACAGCTTTTAGTTTCTGTTGGTTAATTTTATTTATTTTACTTTACTGTAGCAATAGGTGTTAATTGTAGTTGTTAGAATTAGATTAATACCAATAATGTAAACAACAATCCTTTGTGGGACCAGAGAGACAAATTAGACAAACGAAGACAGGCAGCGTAAGTTGTAGTAACTGCCAAACAAAACTGAAATAATAAAACTGTCTGACAAACTGTAAAAAGATAACTACCTACAGTTATCAAACTACCTGTGCCTACTGTATAAAGGGACAGACCAAAAACCCATAAAGGGTTCGACAGCTAAGTAACAGAAAGAGTGAATTGAAGTAATAAGAATTAAAATTTTCCTTCATCAAATATTCTGTGCACCAATAGAAGTGAAATCGAAATACATGAGTCCTCTGTAATTACAGAATTCTATCCATATATATTACTATACAAATAATTTATATAGATAAACATAGTGACCGAGAGTCACAAAACAGATTCAAGCACACATAAATTATTACATGACAGATATCGTTACAGGTAAACACAGGTTCGACATTCCAAATAACCCGAGTGCAAGATAAATCAAGACGAGCGAACAGTAGGCGTGAGAAAGGCGAATAAAGTCGAGAAGTATAACAACCCACGGTCGAAACCGGGTAAGAAACCATCTCAGAGATTAACCACAAAATTTTGCAAAAATTCCAATATATATATATATTACATTGCAGGCCTATACAAATTGTATATTTCCCAAATGAATCTCGTGACGAGGGTTCGATGAACCACGTCACCCACAAACAGAATTGACAAAGAACTAATATACCACGGCTACGTTTGGGAGCAACCCAAACCCTCAACCACTACAACGACCAAGTATACAGACGCGAGACCACAATAAATAGCAGAAGGCCACCAGGGCACCTAAGCTTACAGTCTAGCAAGAAGATACAGGCAAACTAAAGAACACGAAATCAACTAAATAAAGAGAACAGAACTACCCGGAAATACAAAGCCGTAACCTGTGTGAAGAGCCACGGAGCCGTCACCTGTAACAACAACAAAGAGACAAGTTAGGGTTTGATTGCGTAACAGAACCCTCGAACTAGAAAGTAAAGCATAAGCTTCAAAACGAATAAGATAGCAGAGAGGCGAGTATGGCTAAAGGGAGAAGGCCATACCTGTAGGTGAACGAGTCCCCAATTCACCAGAACGAAACCCTGACCATGGAGGGGCCGAGTTTGTTAGTTGCAGTTCGAGAAGCGAATAAACAACAATAGTTGGGAACCAGAAAGTTACTCGAGCACCGAGTCGAGCGCCGGAGAAGACCGAGTTGCAGACCACCAACTGTACATTGCCACTGAGCAAACCAGAAACCCTCAACACCAATATTTACCATAAATTGTAGCGCCATTGGCCGAGACAAATAACAATACAGAAGGATAACCAGTCGACAGAGCGTAGTCACGGAAAAACCAACAGAAGACCAAGTAAAGAGCCACAACTTACCAGTAAAGCGCATGAACCAGATACACAGGCAGAACTACAGTCTCAAAGCACGACTTTTAACAAGAAACCCTCAGAGATTCAGCAGAGTATCATTGTACACAGGCAGTTTTCACAGAGGCAGAGCCGAGCTCGAAACGAGACCACAGAGCAACGAAAACGACGGAGAACAATGCAAATGAGCGCGAGTCGACAAGGGAAAAGGGTGATAGAGAATTAGGGTTTCAGCAAACTCGAGGCGGACAGGTGTCTAAATAAGGACGAGTAAGTACCAGGAGGTATATTAACAATCACCTTCGCATTCATTACCAAATCGAACCCAAAATATCAGCAATCAAACCATAGTCCGTAACAAATATCCGTAAAGTGCCGTGAGGGAGTGAGCTGGCGTGGGGCCGTGTGGACGAGCCACATCAATTGGTATCAGAGCAGTTTTTATTTTATTTTATTTACATTCATTATTTAGAGGAAGATGGCAGAAGGACAAGCGCCAAGACGAGGGCGTGGAAGAGGTGCACGAAGGGGAGCAGATGAAGGATTAAGAGAACAGATTAGAGTTCTTATAGCTCGCTTGGAAGCAGTGGAAGCAGGTAGATGAAGAGACCCAGAATTGGGAGATGAAAGTGAGGAAGAAGCAGTAGCTGCTGCAGAAGCTTCTGATGAAGAAGCTCCAGAATTAAGACTGCTGCGTTCAATCTTATTGGCCAGCAGCAAGCCAAAGACAGAAATTTCAAATTATGATGGTAGTCTGTCTGCTGATATCCTACTAGATTGGATAAGCGAACTGGATAAATATTTTGAGAATGAAGAAGTTAAGGAGGATAAGAAAGTTAAGTTCGCTACTACTAAGTTAAAAGGACATGCCCTCTTGTGGTGGGATAATGTCTAGGCAGACAGAAAAAGACTGAATAAATTACCCATACGAAACTGGGCGAGGATGGTAGCGAAACTGAAGGGAAGATTTCTACCGAAAGATTACCAGGTTGAACTATGTCGGCGAGTGCAGAATTTGAGGCAGAAGGGTATGACTCTCAAAGAGTACACGGAAGAGTTCTACCGGGTAAATCTACATGCTGGTTACATGGATGAGACTCCAGAAAAGACAGCACGGTATGTCAACGGTTTGAGGATGGAGATCCTGGATGAAATTAGAATTCTTTCTCCCAGAAGTATTGAAGAAGCCTTTTAGAGTGCTGTGAAGGCTGAGGAGAAAATTAATAGAAAGAAGAATAAAAGGAGAGGAAGAGGAAATGGTAGAGGACGAGGACAGTCCTACGGAAAAGGAAAGAGTGCTGCAAACAGTGAAGAAGGAAGCAGCTCAAAAACTTCAGGGGCAACAGACAAAGGAGACAGCACAAGAGGAGGTCGGTCATATCAGCGAGGATGAGGGGCCGTGGAAGAGGAACTGGTTTCCAGTGCTACAGGTGTCAAAAATGGGGACATCGATCCTTTGAATGCCCAGAAGTTGAGTAGACAGGTCAGAGAGGAACGTATATGGTTCAACCTAAAGAAGCTGAAGCACAACCACGGGAAATGGAAGATGTGGCAGAAATGGGAGAAGCACTGCTTTTGAATAAAGTTTTGTTAAAGCCAACCAAGGAAGTGTCTGAACCGACACAGCGGAAGTCACTGTTTCGGACAGTCTGTAAATCGCATGGGAAATGCTGCAAGGTAATAATAGACAGCGGGAGTACGGATAAATTGGTTGCCAGTGAGATGGTAGAAAAATTGTGGTTGAAGCGGCTGAAGCACCCCACACCTTACAAGGTGTCATGGCTACAGAAGGGCCACCAACTGTTGGTTGACGAACAATGCGAGGTGGAGTTTCGCATTGGCAAGTACCACGATACAGTGGTCTGCGATATTATGCCCATGGACGTGTGCCACATACTGCTCTTAAGACCATGGCAGTATGACAGGAGGGTGACACACGATGGAAAAATGAATTGTTACAAGTTTACGAAGGATGGGGTCAAACACACACTCGTGCCCATCAAAGAGGAAGATTCAGCAGAATCAAGCGGAACGAAGGCGTTATTATTGGGAGGAAAACAGTTCATAAAACAGATTGATGAAACTGAAATAAATTTTGCAGTTGTGAGGAGGATGAAGCCAGTATTACTGAGCTTAGAGAAAACAGAATTGCCTAAGGAAGTACAGGAGTTGTTAGAAGAATTTCAAGATATTGCGGCTGAGGAGTTACCTGATAAGTTACCTCCTAAAAGGAGCATCAGCCATCATATTGATTTTATACCGGGAGCAAGTTTACCGAACAAGGCAACGTACAGAATGAGTCCAAAGGACAATGAAGAAGTGCGCAAACAAGTACAGGAATTGTTGGACAAGGGACTGATCAGAGAGAGTTTAAGCCCCTGTGCAGTCCTACAGTCCTTGCGCCCAAGAAGGGTGGAGAGTGGCGAATGTGTACAGATTCGCGAGCTATCAACAAGATCACCATCCGATACAGGTTTCCCTTGCCTAGGATGGATGACATGATGGATTACCTTAGTGGGGCAATGTATTTTACGAAAATCGATCTGAAAAGTGGGTATCATTAGATCAGAATTAGAGAAGGAGACGAATGGAAGACTGCCTTCAAAACCAACGAAGGACTGTATGAATGGCTGGTTATGCCGTTTGGGTTAAGTAACGCTCCAAGTACCTTTATGAGACTGATGAACGGAATGTTAAAGGAATTTATTGGAAAATTCGTGATAGTCTATCTGGATGATATTTTAATTTTTAGCAGGACAAAAAGAGAACACCTTCAACATATCCAAAGAGTATTCAAGAAGCTGCAGCAGAACAAACTGCTGGTAAATTTGAAGAAATGCACTTTCCTACAGAAGGAGTTAATTTATCTGGGATTCATAGTGGCGGAGAATGAGTTAAAAATGGACCCAGAGAAGATTACAGCGATCATGAGTTGGCCACCCCCAAAGAGTTTATTCGAGGTACGTAGCTTTCACGGTTTAGCAAGTTTTTACAGAAAGTTTATTAAGAATTTTAGTGAAATCTGCGCGCCAATGCTAGAGACCATCAAAAAGGCCAGTCAACCTTTTTGCTGGACTAAAGCGGCAGAAGACAGTTTTCAACTTCTGAAGCAGAAAATAACGGAGAGGCCAATCTTGAGGCTTCCTGATTTCAGCAAACCTTTTCAGGTTCGGTGTGATGCAAGCGGGACAACTATCGGTGCTGTACTCAGTCAAGAGGACAGACCAGTGGCATTCTTTAGTGAGAAACTAAATGAAAGCCGGCAGAAGTATTCGTCATACGACAAAGAATTCTATGCAGTGGTTCAAGCTTTGAAGCATTGGAGGCACTACTTACTAGGTAATGAGTTCGTTTTGTTCTCTGATAATTCTGCGTTACAGTACATAACACAACAGCACAAATCGAACCATAAGCACGCCAAGTGGGTGGAGTACCTACAAAGTTTTACTTTCGTGTTGAAGCATATAAGTGGGCAAGCCAACAAAGTGGCGGATGCTTTAAGCAGAAGAGCTTTGCTCTTATAGGAAAGCGGCATACAGGTGATGGGATTTGAGTATTTGAAGGATTTTTACCAGATGGACGCAGATTTCAAGGAAGCCTTTGAGGCATGCCAAAATCCTGTCTTACGAAATACAAGCCCATGGCTGGATTTTAATTTGCAGGAAGGATTGTTATTTCTTGGTGGACAGCTATGTATTCCAGATTGTTCGATGAGGGAAAATCTAGTGAAAGAGAAACATAGCGGAGGTTTAGCAGGACATTTTGGCGTTGATAAAAGATTGGAACAGCTAGGACATTTTTATTACTGGCCGAAAATGAGTTGGGACGTACAGAGGTATGTAACCAGGTGTAAAATCTGCCAACTGGCGAAAGGGCACAGCCAGAATACTGGGTTATATACGCCCCTACTAGTTCCAAGCAGACCATGGGATTTAGTCAGCATTGACTTTGTCCTAGGATTGCCTAGAACGCAGCGGGGATATGATTCAGTGATGGTGGTGGTGGATAGATTTTCAAAGATGGCTCATTTCATTCCGTGCCGGAAGACTAGCGACGCCACCAATGTGGCACACCTCTTCTTCACAGAAGTAGTTCGATTACATGGCTTACCAAAGACTATAGTTTCAGACAGGGATGTAAAATTTACAGGGCATTTTTGGCGCACCCTGTGGAAAAAGCTGGGCACACAGTTAAATTTCAGTTCCGCGTATCACCCGCAGACTGATGGATAGACGGAAGTAGTTAACAGGAGTTTGGGCAACTTATTGCGAAGTTTAACAGGAGAAAACTCACGATTGTGGGATCGAGCTCTGGCCCAGGCATAATTCGCTTATAACGATTTGCCTAATCGGAGCACAGGTCTGAGCCCATTCCAAATATTATATGGTATGCATCCGCGGGGAGTACATGAATTACGTGACTTAGGACAGCTAGAAAAGAGGAGTGCAGACGGGGAAGATTTTGCCGAAGCGATGAGCGAACTGCACGAGAAAGTTAAATTGAGATTACAGGACAACACACAGAAATATAAACAGCATGCAGACAGCAAACGGCGTGAGGTACATTTCGAGATTGGGGACGAAGTGCTTGTGCATTTACGTCGGGAACGGTTTCCTTAGGGTACGTATAACAAGCTGAAGTTTAAGAAAATCGGCCCATGCAAAATTCTTCGCAAGTTTTCAGCAAATGCATATGAAATTCAGCTGCCACCTGATATAGGCATATCGCCCATATTCAACGTGGCAGACCTGTTTCCATATCATGCCCAGGCAGAAGACAAAAACATGGTACAGCCACAACGGGACACCCAGTTCGAGAGCAGTCTTTGGAAGAAACAGTTACCGTCGGTTAAGACTCATGAAATCGAAGGAATCATCAGCACATAGATAGCCAAGAAGATGCACAGAAAGGAGTATCTGTGTTATCTCATCAAGTGGAAGGACCGTCCAATGGAGGACAGTTCCTGGCTCGACGAAGCACAGATTCGGAAGGCAGGCTACTCGGTGGAGGAGCTCATGGAACGGAGCCATGAGATCTCTCTTGTACCCCGGCAGCCTGATGCAAGAGCATCTGGTCGACAGGGCGAAGACCGAGACAGGGCGGACAAAGTTTCTGAAGAAGATTGGGAAAGATAAACAGTTCGACAAAGGACAACAAGTGTGTCAAGTTCTTGCATTTTTATTTTTATTTTTCTACCAAAGTCAACTACAACTTTTAGCTTATGTTGGTTAATTTTATTTATTTTACTTTACTGTAGCAATAGATGTTAATTGTAGTTGTTAGAATTAGATTAATACCAATAATGTAAACAACAATCCTTTGTGGGACCAGAGAGACAAATTAGACAAACGAAGACAGGCAGGGTAAGTTGTAGTAACTCCCAAACAAAACTGAAATAATAAAACTGTCTGACAAACTGTAAAAAGATAACTACCTACAGTTATCAAACTACCTGTGCCTACTGTATAAAGGGACAGACCAAAAACCCAGAAAGGGTTCGGCAGCTAAGTAATAGAAAGAGTGAATTGAAGTAATAAGAATTAAAATTTTCCTTCATCAAATATTCTGTGCACCAATAGAAGTGAAATCGAAATACATGAGTCCTCTGTAATTACAGAATTCTATCCATATATATTGCTATACAAATAATTTATACAGATAAACATAGTGATCGAGAGTCACAAAACAGATTCAAGCACACATAAATTATGACATGACAGATATCGTTACAGGTAAACACAGGTTCGACATTCCAAATACCCCGAGTGCAAGATAAATCAAGACGAGCAAACAGCAGGCATGAGAAAGGCGAATAAAGTCGAGAAGTATAACAACCCACGGTCGAAACCGGGTAAGAAACCATCTCAGAGATTAACCACAAAATTTTGCAAAAATTCCAATATATATATATTACATTGCAGGCCTGTACAAATTGTATATTTCCCAAATGAATCTTGTGACGAGGGTTCGATGAACCACGTCACCCACAAACAGAATTGACAAAGAACTAATATACCACGGCTACGGTTGGGAGCAACCCAAACCCTCAACCACTACAGCGACCAAGTATATAGACGCGAGACCACAGTAAATAGCAGAAGGCCACCAGGGCACCTAAGCTTACAGTCCAACAAGAAGATACAGGCAAACTAAAGAACACGAAATCAACTAAATAAAGAGAACAGAACTACCCGGAAATACAAAGCCGTAACCTGTGTGAAGAGCAACGGAGCCGTCACCTGTAACAACAGCAAAGAGACAAGTTAGGGTTTGATTGCGTAACAGAACCCTCGAACCAGAAAGTAAAGCGTAAGCTTCAAAACGAATAAGATAGCAGAGAGGCGAGTACGGCTAAAGGGAGAAGGCCATACCTGTAGGTGAACGAGTCCCTAACTCACCATAACGAAACCCTGACCACGGAGGGGCCGAGTTTGTTAGTTGCAGTTCGAGAAGCGAATAAACAACAATAGCAGGGAACCAGAAAGTTAACTGAGCACCGAGTCGAGTGCCGGAGAAGACCGAGTTGCAGACCACCAACTGTACATTGCCACTGAGCAAACCAGAAACCCTCAACACCAATATTTACCATAAATTGCAGCGCCATTGGTCGAAACAAATAACAATACAAAAGGATAACCAGTCGACAGAGAATAGTCACGGAAAAACCAACAGAAGACCAGGTAAAGAGCCACAACTTACCAGTAAAGCGCATGAACCAGATACACAGGCAGAACTACAGTCTCAAACCACGACTTTTAACAAGAAACCCTCAGAGATTCAGTAGAGTATCATTATACACAGGCAGTTTTCACAGAGGCGGAGCCGAGCTCGAAACGAGACCACAGAGCAGCGAAAACGATGGAGAACAATGCAAATGAGCGCGAGTCGACAAGGGAAAAGGGTGATAGAGAATTAGGGTTTCAGCAAACTCGAGGCAGACAGGTGTCAAAATAAGGACGGGTAAGTACGAGGAGGTAGATTAACAATCACCTTTGCATGCATTACCAAATCGAACCCAAAATATCAGCAATCAAACCATAGTCCGTAACAAATATCTGTAAAGTGTCGTGAGGGAGTGAGCTGGCGTGGGGCCGTGTGGACGGGCCACATCAATCGTGTGTGGTAGTAATGAGTGAAATGATTGCATCATATTTTATAATGTATGCCCAACAACTTATCATACATAAAGCAGAAAGATTGATAGTAGAAGGTGCTACTTAAGGGTCACTCTTGCAAAAGCTTTTATTGGTGGCTATTTTTGTGGTTCTATTTTGCTATTGTAATGGGTAATATCTGTAATATCCCTATCATAATAACTCAAGGTAAAATCAATCAATTATGAAATAGTAACTTTAAAAGTCACGCATCAGTTACAAAACTGATTCTTGATATTCAAGAAACTAAATTGAGGATGAATCTAGAAAAGGAAACTAAATTGAGGATGAATGAAGAAAAGGAGGTTACGGTGGTTTGGTTTTACTTATGGATTCGTTCTGATCCAAGGCAACATTTTTTCTACCAAGAACAGTCAGCTGGACTACCGCGGTGTTCCTTACAGGGGCTTAGTTTTTCATCCTACGCTCAAGATCCGTCCAAAAACTGTTGAGCGTAGATTGTTACATTTCCATTGAGCACTGAATCAACCTGGGGTTCAGAGCATTGGAACTCAATTTCAATATCTTTTTACAATCCTAAAACTTATGCAATTGTTTGTACAATGGCAAGCAGAGAAAAATAAATCATTGAGAACATCTGAAGGTTTTGGATGTCCTCACGAACCAAAAGGAATGCAGAGCATGGTTAATCGTTGGACTAATTGGGTCATGGTAGACCGTTGGTTAGATGCTTGCATCGATTTGAATGGGGTTAGTTCGGCAGATCGAGTCGGTGGAATTCCAATTTCATTGTTGCACTAGTGACTAATGGCTCGGATTGCAGTTGGATCTAAGATTTCGGATAGGCGCGTTGTTCTATGCAGATGAAGAAAACGAGATCCAGAGTGTTTCAGTCCATTCTTTGGCCGGTGGAAAGAAGGTTATCAAGGAATTTAGACTTTTGTGATCCATAACACTTGTTTAGAATTTTTTTTGGCGAAATGACATAATTAATCATTTGTCGACGCGTTTCGAACCAACTAGTGTGGTTCATCGTCAGGACAAGTTGAAGATACAGATCCAGTTTAGCGTGTTAAATACTCTAAGCAGAGACTCCAACGGCTAAAAAGACTAACGGCTACTTTTCGACTCAAGGACCCCAGTCAAACCTCCATTAACTAATTTAATATTAATATTCTTTTTATTTACTATTATATTTATGGAGCTAAGTAAACTAGGTATAAAATAAAACAGATCAATGGTTAGATATTAAAATTAATCCATTAATTTATTTAATTTATTAATACATTATATATGTATAAAATATATATATTAAT
>APFE031057700.1:14585-33040 GCA_000404065.3 Pinus taeda | reverse complement strand
TATTGATTAGTTACTCTATTCGGAAAATACATATTTTAATTTATTCATTAATTATAAATATATTTATAAACATAGCAATAGGTTGTTAAAAATCTAAGGCTAATAAAAAGCTAAATAAATACCCTACATTCTAAGGATAGTTCAAATATTTTTAATTATTCGCTTACTAAATAAAATATATATATTATGCTAAACATCCCTAGGTTGCCAATAACAGATATATAATTCGGCGTTCAGGAGGGCGTTTACTCCTGTATGCAATTTTTTTGTTTTTGGATAGCTTGCGGTGGTACAATGGGAAAGATAAGTTAATTTCTTGAAAATACTCTTTGTTTATGTGCATAGAAAGATATGATTAGTAATGTCTATGTTCCTTAAAGTAAATCATTTATTTAGATAAGTATAGTTTGGTTATGATTGCCATGCAATGCAATTTTCCGTGAGATAAAATATAAAATATTGCAGGAATCTAAGTCCTCTGAGGAATAATTGTTGCTTAAGTTTAGGTACATAGTTTAGTAAAAACTAAGTAGTTGTGTGATTGCTTGAGACTATTAAAAGCTAAGTAGCTTCCTTATTCTTTGGAACAAATTACACAAGGTTCTTACTAAATAGCCAAAATATCTTCTTGAGAAAATATGGTGAGGCATATAAACTTCTTGAGGACATAGTATGAAAAATGACCTAAGTTTTCTTTGAATAAAATATGTAGTGTGCTTCTAGGCACATAGATAATCATTACCAACTTTCTTGAAGAGAAAGTATGTTTTATATATACATAAATAATGGTCATTAAGATAGTTTCTTTTAGAAAAGTGTGCATACTTCATGTATGAAAATAATGGCTTATATGAGAGATCTCTTGAAACAAAAATAGTGATTCTTTCCTTAAAATCCACATATAAATAGTGATCATACAAGAACAAGAATCCATACTTATGTGCATGGAAATAAAAGTAATTGTGTTAGGAAAAACACATGTTGCATGCACATAAGGGTAGCTATTGTGACATTGGGAATATGTTTGGTGTGTACGTAGAGAAAGTATTATGTTGACTTTCTTGTAAATAATGATAACCGATGTTAACATTATTGGAAATATTAATCTCTTGAAAAGATTGTCTTTCTAGATGAGTTGATTTTGGTGTATAAAAGGTTAAGTTAACCTTGTTATTGTTTCTTGATTCTTTAAGCGTAAAGATGGGTATCTATAATAATTTCTTGAAAGGAAAGGCATGAGAAACATAATTATAGGAAGATAAAGAAATGGGGTTATGATGACATCCTTTAAGAAAGAAGTAAGTAATTGTTTACATGAAATGATGGTAGAGTTCTAGAGAAGGGAATATGCGTTGCATATATTAAAGAAAGACTATTAAGATAAGCTATTGGATACTCAAAGAATAGCCATTGTGTTATGGAGATGTGTTCTTTGTATGTTAAAGAAACTATGTTAATTTCCTGGGAAATAACCATGTGGAAGAAACGCATGTGCAAAGGCGCAGACACAATAGTTTATTACCTGTATGTAAACATAACTAATGTGTTATATGTTATAAAGGGAAACATGGACTTGTAAAACTAATGTGTTATATGTTTTAAAAGGAAACATGGACTTGTAAAACCTAATGTGTTATATGTTTTAAAGGGAAACATGGACTTGTAAAACTAATGGTTAGATCTCTTAAAGAGAAATATGTATTAGTGTGAATAAGCATTGTGAAAAGTAGAACAAGAATTTACTTGAATATATGTACTAGTTAATTAGTATGTTATGCTTGCTCATGCAGATGAGTAGATGTTAAAATATCACTTTTAGAGGTTTCTTATTAATTTATTAATAATGTATCTAATATTGTTGCCAAAGCTTGTTGACAACTACATGGACAGGAAACGATGGCGATTGGTGCCAAAGAAAAGTGATGTTTAACATTGTGACAGGAAAAGGATTAATGGTCCATGCAAATGAGTACACGTTGCGCAATCGTACATTGCTAGAACAATCATGCCACAAAGAATGTTGCATGTGGTGGTATGTAAGTAAAAGGTTTCAAGGAAACTGTATTAGGTTTTAGCTAGTTATGTGACAACCTAATGATAATTCATTGTAATGATTTCATAACAATGGTTAAGGGATGGAATCCCTTGTGAGCCATTGAGTGAGGGGTGAAAACCCTCACCAACGTTTAATAATAAGATTAAACGTTTGCTAGTTTTTACCCTACGGGGTTTCCAGGGTATATCGGTGTTCAATGGTGTGATTGTCTTTTGTGTCAGTTAGATGATGTTGAATCCTTGATGATGATGTTTCTTCATTTGGTATGATAATCATAATGTCCTAGTACGTGATTATTTAATATGGTGTCCTAGTACGTGATTATTTAATATGGTTAAGGAAAATCATAAAATGGATGAAAGGTTCATGAGACAGTTTATGTTATTACACTACCACATTGGTGGTTAATGGTTATGCAAATGGTTATGCAACTTACTGTCTTTTACTACAATTTACTTGATGTATTAATGAACATTATATCTAATGCTTTTTTATGTTAGTGGAAAAACCTGTGAGCAATTTATGAAACCAACGTTTCGGACTATCTAGGTGAGTCCATCATCAGGGCAATGAGATCTGTATTTTGAGAAGTGAGAGTCGTGAAAATTATGGAGCTATTAATAGTTATTTACAAAGATATTTGATAGCTTTTGTTTATAATGTCGGCCTAATTGATTCATAATTATTAATTAATTAATTATTATATATATATATATATTAATTGGCATGTGGTCACAATCACCGCTGGTCAATGAGTGATCGCTACGTCCACGGAAAAATCTGGTCGTTAGCTAGGCTAATCGCCCCTCGGGCCTACTGCAAAGGACCAGACCCAAGGGCTGGGTTGGATTGACCCTGTGACCTCTCGATGTCGAGGCACGGTTTTTGACATGAGCTTAAACCCTTGGGGCTATTTATTGATATATATATGATAATTTAAATAATTTTATTAAATTGTTTAATTTTATACTTATTATTATGTTTAAATATTAGGTTTAATGATCTAAATATATGTTTGTTCTATTTATATTATATATTTATTGTGTTAATTATTTATTTGTATTATTTTGTTTGTAATTGTTATCATTCATTTATTTTATTATTTATTTTTATATTTAATTTAATTTATATATATTATTATTATTATATTATTATTATTATAAAATATTTTATTTATTAAATAAAGATATATTATTTTTCTTTATTTTTTTATTTTTGATTTTTATTATTATTTTTTATTTTATTTTATTTTTTATTTTATTTTCTTTTCCTTTTTCTTTTTTTATTATTCTAATTATAATGGTTGTTACTATAATGAGTTCTACTAGTATGAGATAATTTAAATTAAGTAATCTTTTGACTTATAAATGTTATTAAGAGGGAGTATTAGATTAGTTTAATGTTTTTTCATTTTATTTAATAAGGGTTTACAGGTGCTACTTAATTTAAGACCGTCATCCCTATGTATGTTATTGGAAGATTTCTCAATTTCAATTGCCTCTTTCACCCTTCTTTTTAAATAATAGTCTTCCTTGTGGACTAATTTTGCTTGTTCCATACATATATAGTGTGAGGAAAAACATGTGTGCTCTGCTAGACCTGATTTTTCCTATTTTTTGTAATATCATTAATGTGCTCTTTTAATCTTATTCCAAAGGATCTCCCTGTTTCACCTATATAAACTTTACCGCAAGAACAGGGAATCGAGTATACTCCTTTGTGATTTTTTGGGTCTATTAAGTCCTTAGCAGACTCAAGCATGTCTTTTAGGGTGTTAGGGGACGTGAATGCAACCATAATGTTATGCTTGGCGAGAACTCTAGCAATTTTATCTGTGGTTCCTTTAATATAAGGTAAGGAGATTCTGGGGTTTTCAAGAGATTTTATTTTTTGTTTAATGGTTATGGAGTCTTTAATTATTTTTTGGATAATGTGTTTTTGATAGCCATTGTTTACAAAGACCTCATGGAGATGGTTAAGTTCTTCCTCTAAATGTTCAGGGTCAGAGATTCTAGTGGCTAGGGTTTTGATGACACCAACTTTTTGCTTCGGATGGTGGTGGGAGTTTGAATGAAGATATATGTCAATGTGTGTCTGCTTTCTGAATACCTGGTGGCAAAAGATTACTTCAAATTCAAATTATTTCATAACTAGTAACTCATTTATATAAGCAGATAGAGAATTAAATATAAATAAAAATAAAGAATAATAAAATAAAAAAGAAAAAAATAATAAAATAAAATAAAAATAAAAGAAAAAAAATATTCTTTATATAATAAAATATTAATAATAATTAATTATTTATTATGATTATAAGAATGATATCATTTTATTTTAATTATTTACTATTGAGAATAACGAGTAATGAAACTAATAGTAAATAAACTAATAATAAGATAATGCTTAAATTGTAAAAAAAAAAAAAAAATAAAAAAAAAAAAGATTAAAAAAATAAAAAAATAATAAGAATAAAAAATAAGAAATATAAGAATAAATAAAATAATAAATGAAATAGAGAGAAATAGAATAATAAATAATGATATACATTAAACAAATAAATATACAAAGAAAGAATTAAACTAAAATATAAAATATAAACAAACAAAACACGTTAACATATATTTTTAATCATTAAACCATATAAATAATATTAATATAAAGATCTTAATAAAATTAAATAAATAATTTATATATAAATATATAATTAATATATATATTATATATATTACTAATTATTAATTAATTAATTAATAAATTATGAATATCAGGCCGACATTATAAACAAAAGCTATCAAATATCTTTGTAAATAACTATTAATTGCTCCATAATTTTCACGACTCTCACTTCTCAAAATATAGATCTCTCAAAATATAGATCTCATTGTCTTGATGATGGACTCACCTAGATAGTCCGAAACGTTGGTTTTATAAATTTCTCAGAGGTTTTTCCACTAACATAAAATTATGCTGGCGTGTATGGAATCTCTCTTTAACACCATATCTAATGGTTATTGAGGAATTGAGGAGTTGTGAATTGGATAATTACTTGTGGGTAATCTGTATAAAAAAAATTCTAACTCCTTGCTTTTACAGGCCAGGTTAACGGGGTACATTACAATATCTTTTTAAAGGTCTAGGAGGAGATTGGTAAATTTTTATGTTGTAATGGATAATATTTTTTTATGCATTATTATATGTTTGGAGGAGTTTGGTAATTTTTTTTATGTTGTAATAGATAATATCTCTTTTATATATTATTATATTTTTGAGAGCTCTGGAGCTTTTAAGTCCAATATGAAAAAGATATGTAATGTCTTGTTCTATTAAACATTTTGACTTATCAAAATTACATTAAAAAAAAAGAATTAAAAATAATAGTTATAATTATAATAATAATTAATAGCAAACTAACCCTAAATTTATCTTAATTTGGGATTTATCAAGTATCATCAAATTATATAATATTTAAATCCTACTCCTTAAAAAACTATAGAAACTTTATAGAAAATGTTAAGCACAATGCACAAAGTCAATAATTGATTCACTATATTGTCCATTCAATGAATTGTCCATGCATTGAAGGAGAATAAAATATTTTCAAAAAAAAAATATAAAATCAATCATCAAATTACGACATAACCCTTAATATTTACCCAACTTCGTCATCTAAGTGGCATAGTCTGCCCCAAATGGCCCATTCACTTGAATTTTAGCTTGGTGTATGAACCCACCTGCTCCATGTTGACACAACCTTGGTAACATTCTTTTATATTATATAGAATATTTTGCTTTTCTAAAGTGTAATTGGTACAATTATTTAAACAATTACAATGAGCTTTTTAAAAATAATCAAAATATTGTATTATTTTATGGAATCAATGCAATGTCCAATGAAAAACAAAGTAACAACTATTTAAAACTTCTAAAAGACAAAATACAAAATCAATCATGCTTGGTAATGTTCTTTTATATTATATAGAATATTTTGCTTTTTTAAAGTGTAATTGGTACAATTATTTAAACAATTACAATGAGCTTTTTAAAAATAATCAAAATATTGTATTATTTTATGGAAATCAATGTAATTTCTAATGAAAAACAAAGTAACAACTATTTAAAACTTGCAAAAGACAAAATATAAAATCAATCATCAAATTACGACATAACCCTTAATATTTACCCAACTTCATCAAAATATTGTATTATTTTATGGAAATCAATGCAATTTCCAATGAAAAACAAAGTAACAACTATTTAAAACTTCCAAAAGACAAAATATAAAATCAATCATCAAATTACGACATAACCCTTAATATTTACCCAACTTCATCATCTAAGTGCCCTAGTGTGCCCCAAATGGCCCATTAACTTAAATTTTAGCTTGGTCTATGAACCCACCTGCTCCATGTTGACACAACCTTGGTAACGTTCTTTTATATTATATAGAATATTTTGTTTTTTTAAAGTGTAATTGGTACAATTATTTAAACAATTACAATGAGCTTTTTAAAAAAAATCATGTGGAGCCTCATTCCACATGATCGGTGATAAAAATTTATTCAGTGCCTTGGAGGAGAAAGACCTCAAGATGTGCATAGATATGGGTGATGATGGAAGGTATAGTGTTTCAGGAGTGGGCACGGTTGCTTTTCATAGGAATCATGGAGCTCCTCTCACCTTGACAGATGTGATGTATGTGCTTGGGCTAAAGAAGAACTTGGTATCGGTCGTAATGTTGGAGGACAAAGGCTACGATGTTGTCTTTAGTAAAGAAAAGGCGTTCCTAAGACACATAGCCACGGATCAGACCAAGAGCATAGGGATTCGGGTGAAGAATCTGTATAAACTAGAGGTAGATGATTGTGCAACATTGAGTACAAAAGAGAATTGGTTCAAAGCCAAGACATTGGCAAGTTGTGGCACAGGTGGTTGGGCCACTTGCATCATGGGGCCTTGAAGATATTGCGGTAGATATCTATAAGACTTCCCAAAGGTAAACTTGAGCAAGTTGACACATGCAAAGGTTGTACCTTGGGAAAGTACACCAAGTCTTCCTTTCACGATCGAGACTGTCGAGCTAAGGCTATCTTAGAGCGAGTTCATACTGATGCGTGTGGACCATTCTCGACAGCATCCCCAGTGAAGCAAAGGTATTATGTGATTTTAATTGATGATTCTTCTCATAAATGCTAGATTTATTTCATGTAGAAGAAGGACCAAACCTTCACAAAGTTTTGTGACTTCAAAGCTTTGGTCGAGCAAGGGTCATGGAAGAATATAAAGGCCTTGAGAAGCGACAACGGTGGAGAATATATCTCTCAAGAGTTTAAGGACTTCTGTGCAGTGGAAGGAATTAAACGAGAGTTAATGGCACCTCATAACCCACAGTAGAATGGGGTGGACGAGAGGAAGAACAAAACTATTGTAGGGGCAGCACGGGCGATGTTGCATGACCAAGGCCTACCGCTTCACTTGTGGGCTGTGGCATGCAACACAACGGTCTATTTGCAGAATAGAAGCCCGCATCGCATACTTGGGATGAAGACACCAGAGGAAGCTTTCTCTGGTAAGAGACCAGATGTGGGTCACTTCAGGATCTTTGGCTCATCAGTATATTACTATGTGAAAAGGGATGCACGGAAGAAGATTGAGCCGACAGCAGAGTTGGAGATACTTATGGGGTACACTAATACACCCCACAACTATCGGGTGTATATGCCTACCAGTCGGAGGACAGTGGTTCGCATAGATCTCAAGTTTGATGAGTAGAAGGCCATTCGAGTTTCCCTTGAGAGGGAGCTCCAACTACAGGCTGTGGAGGAATTGTTGGTTCCTAAGGAGGAGGAGCCTCAGACTGATGTGGAGCAACCACATGCAGAGGTTCCGGGAGTGGAGACATACACTCAAGCAGAGTCTTCCAGAGATGGATGGAAGCGCGCAAGAGAAGCTGACAGATTGTTAACGGATGTGAGAGAGAATGCGAGAGAACCAGCTTCTCAACGCAGATAGAGGAGGTCACCTAAGAGGTACACTAGATACATGGCCCTTGTTGGTGAATGGGTTGAGACCGAGCCATCTTCCTTTGAGGAAGCAGTGCAGCGGCCAATTTGGGTTGATGATATGGTGGAGGAGTATGACTCCATACTTTGTAACAATGTTTGGGACATGGTTCCGAGTCTGGAGAACAAGTCAGTTGTGAGTTCCCATTGGCTTTACAAGGTAAAGCAAGCTACTAATGGTAGTGTGGAGAAGCATAAGGCAAGATTTGTTACCCGTGGTTTTTCACAGGTCGAGGGGATTGACTATGATGAGACTTTTTCTCCTGTCGCAAGGTACTCATCTATCAAATCGATGTTGGCACTATATGCATAGTTGGGTTGGAAGATCCATTAGATGGATGTGAAGACGGTATTCCTCAATGGCAAGATTGAGGAAGAGGTGTACATAGAGCATCCAGAAGGTTTTGATACCTTCGATCATGAGTCGCATGTGTGCCGACTCAAGAGAGCTTTGTATGAACTGAACCAAGCACCTCATGCTTCATACACCGAGATAGACAACTACTCCACCGAGTTGGGATTCACTAAGAGTGGAAGCATATGCGAACCTATACCACATCATGGTGAAAGGTAAGTTGTTGATCATTATACTTTATGTTGATGATCTCATATTGACAGGTGATGATCAGTTGATCATGTCTTGCAAGGAGGACCTTACAAGAGAATTCAAGATGAAAGACATGGGTCTCATGCATTACTTCTTTGGCATCGAAGTGTGGCAGAAGGATGGGGAGTTGTTTGTGTCTTAGGGCAAGTATTCCAACGAGATACTCAGGAGATTCCACATGGAGAAGTGCAAGCCCATGCAGACTCCTCTAGTAGGTAACCAGAGGAAGGAGGACGCTACTTCAGGAGAAGTAGTATAGGCTACTGTGTATAGGCAGCTTGTGGGTTTACTGATGTACTTAGTGAAAACATGACCAGATTTGTGCTATGCGGTGAACCAACTGAGTCAAGCAATGGTTCAGCCTACCAAGATGTTTTGGAAGGTGGCAAAGCATGTATTGAGATACCTCAAAGGCACATCCCAGTATGGATTATGGTATAAATGGATAGAGGGAGTGAAGCTATAGGGCTTCACTGATGCAGATTGGGCAGGGAGTTCATCATATCGAAAGAGCACATCAGGAGGGATTTTCAACCTTAGGTCAGTTGCAGTTTCTTGGTACAACAGGAAACAGAGATCGGTTGCACTCAGCTCGGAAGAGGTTGAATACATGGCTGCAAGTCAGGCAGCATGTGAGGCCATCTAGATGCGGAAGATCCTAGTTGGTTTGTTTGATCAGAGGATGGATCCAACTGTGATCTATTGTGATAATCAGAGTTGTATCAAACTCTCTAAGAATCTAGTATTTCATGATAGGTCCAAGCACATCAATATCTAGTACCACCATCTCAGAGACAGTGTAGCGAGGAGGATCATGTTGCTGCAGTATATTTCAACAGAGGAGCAAGATGCTGACATTTTGACAAAGGCATTGTCAAAGTGTAAATTCGAGTTGCATAGAGACAGGAACAGGGTGTCAGATAATACCTTTCTTGTTGAGAGGGAGTGTTGAAATGTGGAAACAAGAATATTCCAATTTTAATTTGTCCTTGTATTAAAATTGTGAATTAAAATTCGAATTTAGTCTCACCTGCTGCTTGAAGAATAATTAATTAATTCATCTTGAGTTAATTAGTTGGAGAAATTCAAGTTGGAAGTCTTTCTAAAGTCATGCAACAGTTATCCCTTAAATTAAGGAGATTATCCCTTAGTTAAGGAGATAAGATTGAGTTATATTTGAGTTGTAATTATTTAGCTCAGTTTACTAAGTTAATTCCAGTTAAATTAGTTCCAAACAGTTTGAGTAACTAATTGTGAGTTATCAGTCAGTTGATGCACGCATTCACTCAACTAGTGTACTCCAGATAACTGAATATTCTCTCATCATTAACTCATGCATGTCTATTCTGAGAAAGACCTAGTTGAGATTAAAGACAGGGACAATGTACTATCAGTTGCATGTGTTTTCATATAAACAAAACTCATGCATGCAGAAGGAATTCATTCCTTGAGGATTCCACCGTTTTACTAGGCCTTGAACCAAGACCAGTCTCTAAAACTTTACCGAAATCAAATCCTAGGTCACTAGGCCTTGAACCAAGACCAATCTCTCAAACTTTACCGTAATCCAAACCCAAATCACTAGGCCCTAAACTGAGACTTCTCCCTCAGGATTTACCATGTATCCTGCCAAAACTGGTCAAGGGATTCCTAGGCCTTGGTAATGAACCTTATGACCACCTCCTCCCTATTAGCACCTAAATCTGCCTTAGGCTGAAGGAAGGAAAAATTCAGGGTAACCACAAACCACGCTCAGTCTGGTAGCTAGCCCTACCAGAACAGGAGAGGGCTCTCTCCAAGTCATGCTCAGTGAAGGGATAAATGTAATGGTCTGAGATGACTTACAGTGAATATTGATTTTAGGCTAGTAAATAAATATGGAAACAAGAAGAAAATATTTATAAATGTCTAATTTTCTGGGATATATGGGACCAATGAACAGCAATGAGCAGAGAATTCAACACAAAGGCAGAGATTACGTCGTGAGGCAAGACAAGCGGAAAGTCCAGCAATTAAATTTGAAATAATGCGGAATGGAAAGATTGCTTAGGAGGGTGAAAAGGGCATAAACACATGAATCCTTTTCAACAGAATAAGAACACATAACGTGAAACTTTCCCACAGGCAGAGAAATAAACATGAATTCTACCTTATCTTACTTAGAAAATTTCACTGGAAATGAATATGAATGAACTTGAAACATAACGAAATACATATGAAACATAAAGAGAACACATTTGCTACACTCACACCACATGAATCTCATGAACCAGAGTCACTGCCTTTCATTAATTCTCTGTCAAAATATACAATGAAGAACTGAGTTTCTTTCCCACAGTGTCCCAAAAATTACAACCAACCAACCATTTGCAAATGGTTTGCATACAATAAATAGATTATGCCTTTGGGAAATAGAATGACCCATATCTAGGGATTTTTTCAAATCATTACAAAATGGAAATGGAAAGCCAACCATTAGTTACAGGTGCAGCGTTACAAAAATGACAAATGGCTTGGGTGACTGCTCTCCTTCCTTTGCCACTTGGATAGAAGCCAACCTTTAGTGAAAATATTCTTTAAACTTTGCCTTAGGTGCCGAAAAAATTGGAGTGTAAATGAGCGGGCCCACTTGGATAAAGTCGCAAATCGAAATGTCGCGAAGCGGAAGTGATTTTGGCCCTTTTGTCTATATGTGCCGCACCCAAATCTATATGCGCCATGCCACTTTGGAGGCGATTTTGAGGTACCTGCTGGAGTCTAAATTGTGCCCAAGTGTGCTTGTTGGAAATCCCTGCCTATCTACATTCCAACCCAAGTGGAATTTCTGAATTTGGTGCTCATTTTTCCCTCCAAAACTTCATTCTCCCAAGATTTCTTCCTGTGTGTCAAAATAGGGGCAGAGAGGTCATTTTTTGAGTATTTTTTACCTCCTGGGGACTCAAAACTTGCCCAAACTTCTTGTCCATGCACCAGCAAGCATGCTTTTTCATGATGAATCCAAAAATGCAAACCATTCTTGATTTGGAGCTCCCAATCCTAAGCGTCGCGCCAGTGGCGCGGCGCACAGGGAGAAAAACCCTGTATTGTGCCCAAAAATTTGTCATGTGAGCACAATTGCCCCAATTTTTTTGAAATTTGGGTTGGAGGTTCTCTATGAGGTGTTATGTTGGGCCACAGAGGCTTCAACCAAGATTTGAAGCCGATCTTGCTCTTTTTGCCTCTTTTGCCTTTTTGTCGCTTTGCTCAATTTTGCCTTCAAACTCCTTATCTGAGCCTTTGAACTCATATTTTGTGCCCTGTAGTGATAAACCATCTCCCTCAATATGGTTTTGTCCTTGTTAGCCTTCTCTAGCAGTCTCTCAAGGTGGATGTTGATACGCTCGATCCAAGACTCACGGTCATTGTTAATCTCTTGCTCTAATGGAGTGAGCTCAATCCTCCTATGATGGGCAGCTTGGCGATTCTCACGGATGTTTTGCAGCTCCATGATCTCATGCTATTCCTCAATTTGTTTGTTCCTCTGCTCCAGATACCTGATAATCCACTTAGCCCTCTCCAAATTGAGTGACAAGTCTTGGATCTTCGTTTTCTGCTCCTGGATGGTCTTCCTAAGTTTGGCACTCTCCACATCTGCATCATCATCATGAATGAGGATGAAGTCAGACTCTTGTTCACCTGATGGCCCCTCGTCATGCATGGGCCTCTTGCCCTTGTCCTATACCTGTGTTGCTGATGTCGGAAGCAAGGCCCCTTCCACCCCGGGTGGAGATAACACTCGCTTTGTTGTTGCAAACAAATGCCTACTGCCTCTCTGATAGGTGATGAATACTGGCATAGTATTGGTCTCATGGTGCTCATACTGATGGGAAGGACCACCTATCTCATGCTCAACCTCTAATAATACCTGTGAAGAGCTGAAGAGGTCACGGAAGATGAAGTCATCCCAAGTAATGCCCTGTAATCCCAGCTGATGATCCACCAAAATCTTAATAAGAGCAAAATGATAAACACTGTTAAGTTGCTGCTTAGGGGTATTGTGCTGCATGAAGGTGTTCATCCTCTCCATGTTCCTGCAAATGAAATATGGGATGTTCATCATCCGTACCCTGGTAAAGTGCATGAGCAACCTGATGTGATAGGCATATAGACGAGAGAACCTCCCCTCACAGCTGAAATATTTCATGATCAATTTCATGAGTGGAACATATTAATCTTTCAAATATCTAAATGGAAAGAATCTTTGGAGATGCCTCAAGAAACTAACCTTAATGTAAGGCTCATAGTGCTGCCAATCAACCTTTTGTTTCTTGTGCCACTGTTCTCCAACATTCGGTATGCTGGTTGCTAATGAGATAGTTTCGGGTGTCAGTGTGAAGGTGACCCCGGCCAAGATAGAGTGATCTCCATGTAGGTGAAGCACAAAAATATGGGCCAACTCATGATGAAATCGAACAGTAGCCACCTTTTGACAAAACTCAAAACATGATAGATGCTGGAAACATGACATAGCAAGAGGGCAGGGCTGCAATTCTATGAGGGTGGTTGGCTCCTCATCCCTAACATGTTTGCCACTTTTTTGATGTCTCCGGGGAGCCTGTTCTTCTGCGGATGAATCAATTTGGGTTTCCATCTCATACTCCGATGAATGCTCAGAGGCCATGACTGGTGTATGTGTATTGTGCTTGGACTGCCCTTTGATGATGGTAGTGAAACTGTGTCATGTTGTGATCTCTGCCACCAAGGAGAAACAATGCAAAAAGGGAGTGTTAGGAAGGGGAATAATATGATGGGATTAGGGGTTTAGTAATGTTTTAGGGTAGGGAAAATGGGGAGAAAAGGGATAGGGGGAAGGGCACAATGGAAAGAAGGGGAAAATGAGAGGTAAAAGAGGAGCCTTGGCATCAACACAACAAGTTTGCAACCCTAGCAACAATGGTTTTTGATGATTTCAAGTGGTAGGGTTTATGAGTTTTTGTTGCAACTATAAATAGCCATGAACCACCATAACCATCACAAAAATATAAGAAAAATCCAAGATGTCGACCCTACCTGTCAATTGGAAGGGATTCAAAGTCGATTTGATGCAATTCGGAACAATTTCAGGCCTTTGTGGGTGTGCGCCGCGCAGAAAACCCAGTGCGCCGCACTCTATGTGTGCGTCGCGCCCGTGTATCTCCACCACTGTGGGGTCGCACTCTGTGTGTCGTGCTCTCTATGTGCGCCATGCCCCTCTGTGTGTGCGTCGCGCTCTGGAAAACACCTCCAAATTTACTCCAAACACGTGCTTGCACTCTCAAACACTTTGCTATGTTTTCTCTATAACCTTGGTGTGCACAATGACTTTGTTACTTGTGGAGACTTCTATATAAAGGCATTTGGAGTCATGGGTTTAATTTTTTCTTCTTCAAAACCCATTTTGCTAATGTCTTGTTTTGGCACTTTTTCCCTGATTTAAAGCAAATTTGTATTTCACTTTTCCCTTTGATTTTTTAGCTAAAATGATGAAAATTTTGGCACTTTTTGCAGAGGTCACATGACATGGCATTTGGCCAAGGAAACCATGACTGCGACTGAAGAGATCAACCTGAAACTTTTTTTTTTTAAATTTATCACAAATGACACACTGTTTGACTTTTCTTCAAAACAGAGTTTTGAAGAACAGTCGTATTCTGTCAACATGACGATGAAAATCTTTGAAACACAACATTGTAAGGGCCTCCCTCTTGCCTGCATGGCTTTATTGAACCTGGTTGAAGACAAAATTGACTGATCCTTAGACCTGATGACTGAAAATGACTCTTGTCCATTAAAAGATCGAACATTGACTGTCATGGACTTTAGTGAACATTGACAAAATACCTAAGCCAGCAGGTGCCAGACATGAGGGGAAATGACTAACAAGACCTTTTCCATCAGATTATGGCATGCCCCTAGCGGAATGCAACTGAGTGAATGGAGTGGACTCCTAAAAATGAAATGCAGAAAGATTTTTGATCTCTGATGGAGGACTGACAAGACCGACTCTAACACTCCCCAGATTTCGAAATCCATCATGCAAACCAAAGCTCAAAACCGAGATAAACATCCGAACATACCATAGCATATGGAAAAAGGCAAGGCTAGGCTGAAAACCACCATCATAACCTAGCACAACCATGCCACCGAATGAAAGAGAACCATACACCAACATGCAAATCCATGCATATCCAAACTAGCTAGGAAATCACACACGCAAAAGGTTACCTGCAAGTATTCCTACTGAAGTTGCTTGATCCTAGTTTCCTTTCCTTGATCCTTACTTTCCTTCCTTGATATAGAGCTAGTGTGCTCCAAGAAAGCTCTAAGTGTCTAAGAGTGAGAGAGAGAATAATGAGAGAGATCCAAACATGAACTAACAAAAGGCTATCAACTGATCCTCAGAAGAATTTTTATGAATGAGGCCTCTAATTTCTTCATTTTCCATTATTTTCCTTCAATTTCCTCCTCACATTAAACCTATGAACTTTCACCTTACTTTTCTCCTAATCTCATTTATTTTCATAAATAAATATGCCAAAAATTCCTTTTTACTTTTTAATGCCTTTGCCTTAGCCTTTCCTAATTTTCCTTAGCTAAAACACACATCTAGTGATGCCCACTAGGATATCATTGCCCAACATTTAGCTTGGAATAAATTTCCCTTACCCATGGTCTTATTTTTCCTTTATTAAATTTATTACATCAACTTTCACCAGGGCTGTTACAGAACCCTCCCCCTTAGGGAACACTATCCTCAGTGTTAAAACACACTAATACCTCAACAAAACTACTGAAAAGAAAACATATTGCCCATGGAGCTTTATAACTTAACTCGTTGCAGTATTTACAATGAAGGACTTGCTCAAAAGAAAAAAACATCATGAAAACATGACCAAATAACAACCATACCGCATATTGGGGCTTTATCACACAACCCATAACGGTATTTATAATAATCACATATACACATATGCACATTTTCTAAACCAACAAATAAAAGGATACGGTGCCCGTATCAATCCACAAGGGAATCCAGAGGATCACACCTCCACCCTAAAAAGTAATACAAAGATTCACCTCCTTCCCAGGAAGTACAGAATCCATTGTCATAGTTAAAGTTGCATCCAATGTCCGACGTTATAATCTTGCACGACTTGCTCGCAGTGAATAGTTACCAACTGATTTTTCCCAGGCACACTCCCAATGTGCATCTTATTCCATCTGGAAATGCTAATGACCAGAACCAATACATCCTCAACCTTCCCTTCTCTGCTACATAGTTACACAAGAAATTCGGTCACCCCCTTCCGTGCAATCACTCACCTTGAAATTTCCCCAAAATCCCCTAACCCGAGTGGTCCATCCCTTGACAAGGCTTCATCGCATCAGAAGATATCGGTCATAACATGCTCATGGAAATCAGTAGACACTATTGGGTACCAGTGTCCCACAATGACTCTGCTCCTAAGGTGCAATACCAGAATACTATTACATGTTCCAATTTCTTTTGCTCCTGCTACCAATTCTTGTAGTTGATTTCAACCACCCAACAAGGCATGTTCATGTATTCCTTTTGCAAGCACATAATTTCCATTATATTCAAATAAATTGAAATAACCTAAAATCGTACATCATTGGTAGTTCATCAATAACGTACACTTGCAATCCTCTTCAGTTCGTATCACAACAAGTTAAACTAATTGTTTGATCAAAACATCATTTATAAACATATCACATCTAGTTAGCTCAAAACACAACCATCATATATCAACATAATAAATCACATGTAACCATCATTAACCAAAATCATATATCACATATGATCATCATATACCATAGTCATAAATCACATGAATAATAAAACTGAAATAAAATGTTGATACTTATCATTTCATCAATACTTAACCTCTACCTTTATCTTTATTTTGTACACACTCTGGATTGGTTGCCACACTAGACAAACACCATGTTCCTTCTCCTCAACCATGTGCACATACACATAGTGTGCATCACACACATACAACTACACACGTCATACAACACCATGCAATACATGCATATACACCAGTACCATATGTAGCACATGTACACAGTACCACCTATACACTATAACCACCTTCAAAACGTGTGTACATCATCACATGTACACGACCCCACCTACACAAACTATACACAAAACCACATGTACACTACAACAGTGTACAATGTGTACACAATACCACATGTACACAGTACCACACACACGACATGTATGTGACACCACATGTAAACAATGCCAAATGCATGACATGTACATAGCACCACCTACACACAATGCCACTTGTACAACATGTACACAACACCACATGCACACAACACCACTTGTAAAATCATGCACACAACACCATATGTACATAGAACCACATGTACAACATGCACGTAACACCACCTATACATAAAATTGCATATCCAACATGTACATAGCATCATCTACACAAAACATCACATATCCAACATGCACAAAGCACCATATGCACACAACACCGCATATACATCATGTGCATAGTACAATATGTACATAGCACTAAATATCCAACATCTACATGCAAATAACATCACGTGTGCAATAATAGTACCACACATCTAGAACAACACTATCGTTGCCAAGCAACCTTGCTTCCAGTGTCTTATCGATGCTTGTCCCAGCATGTCACAGACCGCATTTATTTCATTTCGGTGTTGTATCCTTCAGTATAACTTGTCCATAATATATAAATAATATAATCATGTAATATCAACTCATAACCATATGATATTGACCTTGTATATTTTTCATGACTACTCTTCTCAATTGATTCCTCGTAAGACTAGGAAACTCTTCATGCCATTCTCCTTTGCAAACAATAATTCCTCCATAAGGACGATTCCTGATGACCCTATCAAACAATGACATAGATACATGGATACATGCATATATATACATAAACATTATCATAAAAAAATCATGGTCCTGTCAGACAACAATATACATACATAAGTAAATGTATACATATATAAACATTAGCATAATCATGATCATAACATGATTATTAGATAACGTAAGGTCTAGGTCAAGAGAAATTTCTTATTAATGCACAACATGCAAAAGATTGAGAACCATCGTTCCCAACTTAGTCAAACCATCTGACATCTCATGTCCATTTATTTTACCACAATGGACCCAACCCATCCAATGTTATGAAACCAACTTAAGAAAATATAGAAAAGATAGATAACCGCCTTAGAATTCAGCCTCTTCAAGGGGGAAACCTACTTTACATTACATAAATGAACAATTCTTCAATGATTCAAATGACAAAACCTCCTTTCTATATATAGGATTCTAAGGAGTCACAATATAACCCAGCCGACCTAGAAATAATAATATAAAGCCACAAAAATAGCAATAGAGGGATTCCATGGGGAATAGTAATAACAATATGGGGATAATAGGGGCACAACGATATTAATAAGGGATGCAACTACAATATTAATGGGGTAATCACTAGTATTATAGGGACCCAACATGCCCCTCTCCTTCAAAAAAGTGTTGCCCTCAATGCTTGAGTAGTTATGGATGTTTCTGTATAAAATTCTCATCCTCCCATGTGTAATCTTCAGCGGATAAGTTCTTCCACTTGATAAGATACTCTGAAATTGATCGATTTCATAGTTGTCGAGTTCTTGTTTCTATGAC
>APFE031057699.1:141168-153875 GCA_000404065.3 Pinus taeda | reverse complement strand
TCCACATGAGAGCTAAATCCCCCCACCTGGGTTTCCTCATGGAAGACCACCAAAATGTGAGCTGTGATCCTTAGGCGGTTTAGAGAGCAATTGAAGGTGAAAATCGTGGAGCCAAATGAGGGAGAAGACGTGGTGTCAGGAGGACGGGGCTCAGGGTAATGGCTGGGCAAATGAAGACGCCCTCTCCCACTGCGAGTACGAGGGTAATGGTCGGCTAGGAAATCACTGGAGAGCGAGGGAGAGTCGGAGGACGAGCTGGAAGGCGCATACCGAGGAATGCCCCTGCGGCACCTCATTCTATGGCGCAGACGGGGCATAGGGGAAACAACAACAACGAGATAAGAACAAGGCTGAGCAGCAATGATGGCAGGGCCATGGCAAATCAGATAGTCATCAAAACGAAGGCTAGAGGCCCAAGAGAGAAACCAGAGGATTGACGGAGACGACTCCTCAAAAATACCAGAGCATAGCTCCAGATTATTCTCCCCTTTCAAGCCACGAGAGCCAACACCAGACAGACCATAACCAGAGCAGAGATCAGAGGCTCGGTAGTAATGCGAGTGAATCAATGAAATCAGCTCCACAGCTATCCCATGGCTGAGCCTTAATTTATTGTCCTTTGTCATGCATCAAGAAGCACCCACCATTACTGTGGCATTGAAGAGAGCCGAGGATTGGGGCAAGCCGGAGCGTGTGGAGGCGTTAAACATATTGGAAGACAGGATGGGCGGATCAGAGCTGCTTGAGGTGAAGCAAATGAGCCCTGCGTTCCACAAATGTCGAGGTCCTTCATTTAGAAGGCGGTTATCTGTTCGGTACTAGGTAGGCCAGTATTCGTCCCAACCCTCGCCGCCACCCATGGTCCCATCACCATTTAACATCCTGCTATTACACCCGCCAAATCCTGGGAAAATGAATTGTAGATATATAATCAGTAATTTTTTATATTATATTATTAATTCAATTTCACTTTAAAAAATATGTTTTAATTATTATTATATTATTATTTTGTGATTAAAAAATTTCGCTTAAGCTCAAAATGTTTACGTATAACGGATAGGATATGAAGGGAAAAAGGATGAAGACCATCTCTTTCATACTGGAGAAGCACCTCTCTACTGGATTTAAGGAAAAAATATTCATCTTGTTATCTTTAATCATTATGGTATAGTTAATCATTATTTAATATTGTTTTTTTTATAATTAATTATTGAATTATAGTAAATAGAAAAATATGTTGAAATATTATTTTCTAATATATTTTTTATATGTGAATAAAATATTCTTTATAAAATCATTCCAAAATTTAAATAATGGTGAAGAAGAACACTATCCATTGAGATAAATAATCGCTTCTCATATATATATTACTTAATGGTTTTAACCGTTTATTTTAATGTTTATAAAATATTAAGAAAAGTATTTTAGATTACCATAATGTTATTTAGTTAAAAAGTCAACAATATTGGTAATGTGACAAATATTTTGAATTTTAAATATAATTTGAGTGCATTATGGATAATTTAGGAGAAAGTGATTTTCATCTTCAATCCTCTTTTCATGTCATAAGGGTGATAGACTCTTTCATCATAAGGAGTTTCCGTAGTTGACCAACTTCCATTTAGATATGGAGCTCATAATAATTTGTTTTTATTTTAACAAATATTATTTTCTTCTTTATAGGAGTCAAGACAAAGATATTTTTATCACACTCCTATAATATTTTAATTTCCTTTTTCCTCTTACTCCTTATCACACTACAATTTCTCTTTAAAATTTGAGGTAATGATATTTTTAATATTATCTTGATTATACAAAATAATCTCTTCCTTTGTCTCCAATGGTACATTCAAGACTATTCAAGACTAAACATAATTAGACATCCCCATTTGAATAAAAAATAATTTACGCTAAAATTTAAAACAATTTAAAAAACCTCTTATTTTCCATTTTTTTAACTTCATTTTATAACTTGGATATTATCATATTTCCCCCCCATATAATAATAATAATTTATTATTTTAAAAATTATGATAATTTATAAATTATTTTTAGAAATCTGCGATTACCAAAATTTTATCCTTTAAAAATTTTTATTTTTCTATACCTTAAAACATCCTGAATATTAATAATTAAAATATGAAAAATAAAGAAAACTAATTTCTTGGAGAATGACATCTTCTTAAATTTTTGATTTGTATAATTTTTTTTAATTGTATAATAATAAAACTTTATTATACAATTAATATAATCTACCATTGCTAAATTCTAAAGCTTATTCAGAAAATGTTCACATGCAATCATCAAATTAATATAAATTAAAAATTTATAATAAAAAGTTGCTTTTTAAGTGTAATATTATTCTCAAGCAACATGATGTGCCTTTCTCCTCTTTTAAGTCAACCGACCACCTTTTTCTAAATTACATAGAAAGTACGAGGGAAGGCACTTTCCAACCATTAGAATCTTTATGCACATCATTTCCCATGACATTATAACTTAACATTTTTATAATAATGGGCATTTTTCATTATATACGTGGGGCATCTTAGGTGAAAGTTAACTATTTTTTATTTTTACCTATAGATATTGGCATCATAGGAGTGACTAGTTTTCATCGACTTTATTCCAGATTCAGATAAAAGTATTACTTCTCTCTTTTATATATAAAATTTTAATATATATGTATGTTATGGGGAAAAAAATAAAATTTCTGTTAGTTTTTAAATTTTACAAATTTGTAATTTTATTTTTTTTTATATTTCAGATTTTTTATTATTGTTTTTGGTTAATTTTGTCTGAACTTGGATAAAAATTTATTAGAATCTTAAATTTGAGTTATAAAATAAAATTAGTGTATGAGGGATTTTTTTGATGCTAAATTTATTAATATATTCAAAATGCTTTTTAAATAATAAAAAACCACAATTTCATCAAGATTTGTATAGTTATATACGTGAGAAAAGAATCAAAACATAAAATAGTTAAATCATTGTGCCAAAAGGCGCATTCGACAACTAAGTATGAGAGTGATGTCCAATTTCGTCCATGCTCAACTTAGAGTTGACAAGTGTATCTCTTAAATTAAAGATAAAATATTCTCTAAATAGAAAAACAATGTTGACTATAATAAAAAAAAACAAAAACAAAAACAAAAATAAATATGCATATCTAGTTAGTCTTAAGTAAAAGCATTTTAAAAATCAATAATGCCAACTTCATTATGGTCACTTGATTTGTTGTTGATAGTACAACTTAATGTGATGTTTAGAGTTGATTTGGAAGTGTGGGGCTCGAAAAAAAGCTCTGCAATCTGATCTAGGGTTTGAGTCAGGGTTTGGCACTGTTAACCATGGCGGGTCGTGGAGGAGGGAGTCCTGCTCCCTCCTACAGTCAAATAGCTTTGAATAGAAACAAGGAAACTGATATGCATCGCTTCAAGAAACCAACAGAGGTGATAACTAAGGATATTAACACAGGAAATATCAAACCTCACGAACAGAGAGTAAATCAGGAGGAAGATAGCAGGGAGAAGAGGAAAGAGGGCAGTAGTCAGACAGCTACACCTCTGAGGGCGACAAGCGTCTACAAACCTAAATCGACCATAACTCCTCGAGTCGTTTTAAGTGACCCAGCACTACAGGTGCACAAAGATCACATGACGGAACACGCCATCATATACAAATTTATGGGGATTTGGCCGACGGAGAAGGCCTTACATGCATGGATAAGGAACCACTGGAAACCAAAGGGGGAAATAAACCTTCACCTTGGATCCAAGGGTTTCTTTACGGTGGTGTTCACGAGCTTAGAAGATAAAGACAGAGTGTTTGAGGGAGGAGCCTATTTTTATGTTGTTGCAGGCCTTTACATGCGACCATGGGTGATGAACTTTGTCCCAGAACGAGAAATGTTCACTTCAGTACCAGTATGGATAAGACTATACACCCTTCCTTTAGATTATTGGTTGTCGGAGTCTCTAAAGGCTATTGGCAATAAACTAGGGCATTTTATAAAGATATCAGATGCGACATTAAGAGGCAAATACACTTTCTTTGCCCGAATCTATGTGGAAATGGACCTATCTGGGGCATTTCGAGACGAGATCATTTTATAAGTTTATGATGAAGGATGGGTGCACGCAGTGGACTATGAGCATGTCCCATTTAGATGTTGTAAGTGCCATGAACACGGGAACATATACAGAGACTGCCCATTAAACAAACTAGAAAGCAACAAAAAAACCACCACAAGCAAAGATCCCAAGGGTTTTACCAAGGTGGGGGGGTAAGGGGAAATGAGGAAAGCGAAACCAAAAGAAAATCAATGAGGACAGACAACTGAGCCACAATAGTTTCAAAATCTTAGAAGTAACTGGAAACAACGGGGAAAACCAGAAATCGGAGACTAAAACCAATGAGAAGGATAGGGATACTATCATGGAGGACATACCAGAAAATAGCCAGCAACAGGATGATCTACCAAACATTGTGGAGCTCAGCAGGGACCATGACATGACCCCAAGTGAGGTAGGAACAGAGGATCATGAACTACATGACATTCTTGAGAAGGAAAACTTGGATCTAGAAAAGTTTCTGGAGCAGGGTATTACCAAAGGAGTTGACTCCATGCCAAGAGAGGAGTTTGACAGGGTTCAACAACTCTTCCTATGGAGATCACAATCGAAGAGTTCTGGAGTCAAAAGAAACCATGACAACTAGGAAAATAGAGGGATGAAGACAATGGAGGAAACACCGGGGCACTCTTCCAAGAACCCAGGAAGGAAAAGAGGAAGGAAAAGACAGAATGAGTTGCTAACAGAATGTGGAAAACTCATGATCAACTCAAGTAAGATGAAAGATCTCACCAGTTACTCTTTTACAAACCTTTCTTAATGAAGTTTACAACCTGGAATATTAGGGGCCTAGGAAGTAAAAGGAAACAAAGAAATCTTAGCAGTAGAATAAAAGAAGAAAAACCAGACATGGTTTTCATTCAGGAAACAAAGTGCTTGATGGATAAAATCAGAGAAATCCATAGCAATTGGTTAAGCAGGTATGAGTATCTAGAGGTTAAGGCAGACAGCTTGGCAGGAGGGATTCTTACACTTTGGGATCCCCAGAAACTTGGAATCCTGGATGCGGAAGCGTCCAGGAACTATCTTTCGTTGGTAATACAACCTGTGTGTGATAAGGAGACTTACATTATTACAAATGTCTACAGTCCTCAAAGACTAGAAGACAAACTCAAGCTTCTCACTTCCCTTGAGGAGCTAAGAGAGAGACCCTGATATACCCTGGATTCTGGCAGGGGATTTCAATATGATCAAATCTCTTACAGAGAAAAAAGGTGGCACCAGAACACTAGGTAGAGACTCCATTGCCTTCCATAACTTCATAAATAACATGAGATTAGTGGATGCTGACACAATAAATGGCACTTTCACCTGGAACAACAAGAGAGGAGGGGCTTCTCAAGTTGCCTCTAAACTGGATAGATTCATGATCTCAGAGGACCTATTTCTCACAGGCCCTGACATGTCAGCTTTAATCCTTCCATTTGGAGGCTCAGACCACTGGCTTGTCCAACTTGAAGCCACTTTTATGGGTACACCGAGGAACAGACCTTTCAGGTTTGAAAATGTCTAGCTCTCTCACCCTAACTTCACCAGCAATATTGATAAATGGTGGATGGAAGAGTTACCCTTTCAAGGCACCAAAATGTACATGCTACAACAAAGACTTAAACACATCAAAGCTAGACTCAAATATTGGAACAAAAAACAGTTTAGTAACATTTTCAAAGCCAAGAAAGAAGTTGAACAAAAACTTTAGGGGATTAATCATCTTATGATCACAGATGGCTTTACTGAGGACATGAAAGCTCAAGTTGATGCTCTTTAGAAGGAATGGGATGATAGGTGCAAGCAAGAGGAGATTTTTTGGAGACAGAAATCAAGAGTACAATGGATTAGAGAAGGGGAAAGAAACACAAAGTTTTTTCATAAGTCAACTTTGAGTCACAGGTCACATAACAGAATTTTAAAACTCAAAGATTCTCAAGGGAAAGAGCTCATAACCCACAAAGAATTGGAATCTGTCCTAGTACAACACTTCCTTAGCATTGCAAAGGAGCCTCTCTTAGACAAGTCACATTTTATTAACAAATTCACAATGTACATTCCCAAGATTGTAACAAGGGAAGACAATCATAATCTCAATAAGCCAGTTTCTGAAGATGAGGTTAGGGAAGTTATCAATGAGATGCAAAATGGGAAAGCTCCTGGCCCGGATGGTTTCAATGTGGACTTTTTCAAAACATGCTGGAAAACAGTCAAACAAGATATCCTTGATGCAGTGGAAGACTCAAGAAGATCTAGATCGGTCTTGAAGGCACTCAATGCCTCTTTCATTGCTTTGATTCTGAAGCAGGAAAAAGCCATCACACCGGACAAATTCAAACCCATAGCTTAATGTAATGTGGTGTACAAAATCATTTCCAAAGCGATCGCTAACAGACTCAAGCCCCTTCTTCCAGCTCTTATCTCAGAGGAGCAAATTGGTTATGTGGAAGGAAGACAAATCCTCAACAATATCATACAAGCTCATGAGATGGTACACTCTCTGAAGAGAAACAAGCAAGCTGGTATGATCATACAGCTTGATATAACGAAAGCTTATGACAAGCTAAGCTAGTCTTACATCAAGGCAGTGCTGAAAGCTTATGGTTTTGACCACAATTGGATCAGATGGGTCACGGCCCTTGCATCCACGGCTAGTTTCTCAATGCTGCTTAATGGCTCACCCTCAATAACCTTCATGCCTTCTAGGGGACTAAGACAAGGAGATTCGCTCTCCCCCTTCCTCTTTGTGCTCATGATGGAAGGGCTAGGCAGAGCGATAAAAATGGCAAGTGCCAAGTGAAGAATCCAGGGTTTGAAACTCACCACAAATGGAGCGACTTCAACTCACCAACAATTTGTGGATGACACTATGTTGCCCACGGCATTCCCACGGTAAAGGAAGCCAAAGCTTTTAAACAACTCCTAAATGACTTTGCTATGGCTGCTGGTACAGAGGTAAGCCTTGACAAATCAAAAATTTTCTTTTTTAACATAGACATTGCTATTCAGAGAAACCTTACCAGAATTCTAGGGTTCCAAAGGGATCAATTACCCTCTAAGTACCTTGGAATGCCCCTTACAGACAAACCTCTAAGCAGGGGAGTGTGGGAGTCATAAATTAACAAACTTTAGGATAGGATCCGAAAATGGATATGCAGATCTTTAAATTTAGCAGGGCGCCTTGTGCTCACAAAAGTTGTCCTACAGGCCATACCCATTTTCATGATGCTAGCTCTTCCTATTCCTAAAGGAGTTTTGCAACAGATCAGGAACATTTAAAGAGATTTTCTTTGGGGCAAAGGGGAAGAGAAGAAGAAATGGGCTTTGGTAGCTTGGGATAAGCTCTGCAAACCTAAGGGCCATGGAGGTTTGGGGCTTCATGACCCCGAAACCCTCAGCAAAGTTTTGGGTGCAAAGCTTTGGTGGAGGTGGCTCAAGGAACCGACAACCCCATGGGCCAAGCTTCGGAAACAAAAATATGCAAATAATTGGCAGGGGAGGGATCATATTCGAATGTATGGGCTTATCAAGGGCTCCCACATTTGGAATCTTGCTTGGGAAAATAGAGGCATTGTCCAGCAGCACAGCTTCTGGGAAATCTGAGATGGGAACCTGGCAAGATTCTGGGAGGATAACTGGCAACAAGAACCAAACCTGTTTAGGGAAGAACTAACCGATCCCAAGAATGACACTGATAACAAAGGTTTATGCATGGTAAGTGTCTTCTGGGATCTGGTAAGGAACAATAACAAATGGAGAATTTGGAAGGATCTAGGCTACAAGGAAGAGAGCCCTTTGAGAGCTAAGGCAAACTCTCTTGCTATGGACTTGGAACAAAGGAAGATTTTGCTTTCATCCTAGTCTGTCCAACTAAGATGGGGAAGAAACACAGAAGGTAACTTTAACCTCAAAGAAGCCAAGCAGATAGCCATAGGGTGTGATTATCAAAATCCTGATAAGGCATGGAAGGACCTTTGGCAGAAATCGTATTGGATGAAAATAAAGTTGTTCATGTGGTTGGTTCAACAAAAGAAAATTCTAACTTGGGAAAATCTTCTGAAGAAAGGCTTTGTTGGCCCATCCAAATGCTATCTGTGTGGTACACAAGAGGAGACAATGGAACACTTACTCAACCTTTTCCCTTTCACCTCAACCTTGTGGGCTTGGGTGGCCTCAATCTTCAGGCAAACTGACAAGGATGGCCTCAGTATTACCAACACCTTGAGGAATTGGAGAAGAAACTTCTCAGGCAATGAGCTCATCAACAATGCTTGGACTCTAGTTCCAGGCTTCTTAATCTGGAATGTCTGGAAAGAACGAAATAACAAGATTTTCAAGAGAAAAACTAGCTCAATCCATAACACTATTGCATAGATATTAAGATAGCTCAAAGATACTATTGGTGCCATGTTAGGAAGACCTCCTGAGAACCCGACTCTGCCTCAGGACACTCGTATACTGCTGCAGTTGGGTCTCCATTCGCTAGTTCCCCAGAGCATACACAAGGATGTGAGCCAGATAGATATTGGTAAAGAGGCAACCTCCTCCTCATGGTTTCTTGAAAATTAACATAGGTGGAGCCTCTAAAGGTAACCTAGGGGTGGTTGGTTTTGGCGAGGTCATTAGAGATGAGCAGGGATGCATAAAGGACATATTTCATTGTCATCTGGGAACTTCTACAAATAACATGGCAGAGATCATGGCCTTAGAGCAGTGCCTGGAAATACTAATTGAGTCAAATTCTCATAATGCCATCATTGAAGCTGACTCGGAATTGGTTATTAATGCAGCCAAGCAGATTTGTAATGGAAAAGCACCTGGAAAAGTGTCAAAACATTGGCGACTTTTGTAGGTCTTTCAGTGCATTCATTCCCACCTACAAACCCTGAGAACAACCAGCTTTGTGCATGTGCGAAGAAAAGCCAATATGATAGTTGATCGTCTAGTGAATGAAGAAGTGTTTTGCAAAGAAAGTTACAACAGGTATGCATGGGATTTGACACCCTCGGGGAAATTGCGTGAGGATTGTCAAAGACAAGCAGACAAAGACATGGAAAACTTCCATACTTTCAGGATTGAACCAAAAGAAAGATTAGTGAAAGTAGGAGAAAGCGGAAGTGCAAGCCATTCTTAAAAGTTGATTTTCAAAAATTAATTAAAAAAAAAAAAAAAAGGAAAAAAGGGAGAAGGAAAACGCTTAAAACGACGCTTTCCACAAGGGAAAGGCACTTGGTAAACAGCAGGTCTCTTAGTAGGTCGTCGGCCACGGATCCTGACAGCCTTTGTAATCGAATGGCCATCGGGTGGAAAAGTAATTGGAGGTTAACCACCAAAGCGGACCCGATGCTTTTTAGTTAAGCCGTTTATAATCCTTATTGGGTTCGAAATGGAGAGTAAAGACTGTGCAGGTTTCCGCTCCGATATCTCGGAGGACCGTCTGATCAACAGGGGCGCTTTCGCATGGGTTTCGGGTTCTAAAAGTGATCGAAGCTTAAGTTTCAAATCGGACCCGAACTTTCATAAAATTTGGCTCACATTCCTTATCGGGTCTGTGAACCAGGTAAAAGGGGCACATGTTGCCAAGGCGATAGTTTCGTGACCGTCGGATATCACGGGATCATGGATGGAGACTTATTTTGTAAGCCTCAGGTTGAGGGTTTCAGGTTTATTTCGAGTTGTGTAGTTGGCTACCCTTCATAGGGACAACCCTTGTTGGTCCTTACTTTGTAAAGCCATGTAACATATGTATTTTTTTCATGCGGTTAATAGAAGGCTCCACTCTTATTTGACCAAAAAAAGATATTACAACTGAATGTGGTAAGAATATTTTATTCACTCTTAGTCATAAATAGAATATTCCCATATCCTCATAACATAATATAATTTAAAATCAACTTTAACAAGTGAGAAAGTAATTAGAAGTAAAAAAAAGTATAAGTAAGATGTTTAAACTTTATGCTTTTCAAAAATATTTCAAAGCAATATTTAAATCTATGTTACCAAATTATTTTAATATCAACTTTATATATACCTATATATAGAAATACACTGTTAAAAGTATATATATTTAATCGTGGTATATAATAAAATATTTAATATAAAAAAATGCAAGTTAAAAAATAAAATAAAGCCCATAAGAAGAATGAGAGGTTTGAACGTGGAGTATGCCCTAAAACTAGTAATTCCATGTGGAATGGTTTTCCTTGAATAATGATGATGAGTCAACCTGCATTGGCCATAACAGCCAATGATTGTTGTCCCACTGCCTATTTGACAATAGAATTGTGATAATTTTCCCACTGTTTAAAAAAAGGAAAAAGAAAAAAATAATGAGAAAGAGAGGTGTAATTCATCCAATTCTTTATATAAAATTAATATATGACATGTATAAATATACATAATAATAAAATATTTCAATGTGGATCAATAAAATATTTTAATATGCAAGATTAAATAATATTGACTTATACTTATATTAATAACAAAAAAAACCATTTTAATGTGGACAATGTAGTCTACACCAGATACTTTTACTTACAAATTTTATCCAAACACCAAAACTCAAAAGTTTGGAGTTGGTGATGGAACTTGCAAACACCAAAACTCCAGAGGATGGAGTTGGTGATGGAACTTGCTTTCATTGGTTAACACATAACAATAAAAATGTAGAAAGGTATTTGAGGAGTCTCAATGCACATGATATGAAAAACACTTTCTCTTCTATTGCCTAACTCTTATTCACACCTGTTCTGATTTTCAAAATCTTTGCCACGCTACCTATTTAGTGAGCAAAACTATTATGATCTAGGGACATTTCTCTCCGTTCTTTTCGATCATAGAAATAAATGTTTAAGAATCTTAATTAGTCTCTTACTTTCTTCAGGTTTGATAACCCATATTGATTTTAGTGGACATTCATCATCATCATCATATCATATATTGTTTTAAACAAATTATTATTATTATTATATAAAGCAATTAAAAACACAAATTTATTAAAAATATTAGATAGTCTCAATTTTATTATTTTTGTTTTTTGTTTTTTTGTCCAATCTCAACCCAACAAGATTTTTGGATTTACAAATTTAGTTATCTACCTTATATAGCATTCAAAAATACAATTGTATCAACAATTGCATCATATATTTACTATAGATAAAAATGACAATTTTTACTTAATTTTTACACTTTTAAAAAAAGAATTTGATAATTTTAAGATCACCATTGTAAAAAATTAAATTAATTATTTCACTATACTAGTATTTAATATTATATATTATATATATTTACTAATTTATATATATATAAACAATTTCATCAATAGTTTATATATAAACCATGTTTAGGATTTTTTCCTTCAGAAGGATAAATTAAATTTACTTTCAAAATTTGTAATTAATTTATTATTATTTTTATTAACAATTAACTATAAAAATTGTAGTTATAAAAAAATTAATATTTATAAGTCTATATATACATCTTCTAAATTAATGAAACTTTACCAGTGAACAAAGTGTTGAACTATGAAAATACAGTGATTAGATGCCACACTCGTTTTCAAATAGGTCATTTACAAGACTCTTGCTCTCAGGCTAAAAACCTTCTAAGAAGAAAAAGGGAGCTATGCTAAATAAAAAAGGAGTTTCTAGAATGTGAAGAGAAAATTGAAGATGCCAATCCAATTGAGGATACTAAAGATATTCAGAAAATGGAAGGTACTGACCCTAATCAGAAAATGAAGGGTACTAACCCATCAAGAGAGGAGAACATGAATGAGGAGCGACCTCAAGAAGGGAGAACATGAATGAGGAGTTAGATGATCAGTCAAGGTGATGGAGTTGTGGGAACAAAGAGAGCTCGTGAATATGGGACCTCAAGAAGGGAGAACATGAATGAGGAGTAAGATGGTCAGTCAAGGTGATTGAGTTGTGGGAACAAAGAGAGCTCATGCATATGGGAGTTCAGATTCAAATAAAGATCAGCCCCAAGTGGAGCCGGTGTTCGAATTGAGAGGCATTCCAACAAAATCTTAGAAGGGAGAACATGAATGAGGAGTTAGACGGTGAGTCAAGGTGATGGAGTTGTGGGAACAAAGAGAGCTAAATATGGGACCTCAAGAAGGGAGAACATGAATGAGGAGTTAGATGGTAAGTCAAGGTGATGGAGTTGTGGGAACAAAGAAAGCTCATGAATATGGGAGTTCAGATTCAAACAAAGATCGGCCCCAAGTGGAACCGGTATTCGAACTAACAGTGATTCCAGCAAAATCTTCCAGTGGAAATTGACAAAAAGTACAAAAAAAGAAAGAAAAAAATTCGAATTTACATGATTATTATAAATCATATTTGCCTCTTAGTTATGTAATATTTTTTTTTGGGTCTTGAGATTTAATTCCCAGCTTTTCTGAAAAACCTCTGCCTCTACCTCTTTCAAATGTTTGGCGGTTTATTTTGATATATTGATCACAGTGTGCTAGATGTCCATATTTATGTAACTTGGTAAAAACCTTTTTTGAGTGCTTAAAACACATGCAAAATGTAATTTTCATATTTGAATAAAAATACTAAAGTTTTTTTATAAAAAA